>JAHHFK020005684.1:0-100329 GCA_024533555.2 Aedes koreicus | reverse complement strand
GATGATACCCCAAGCAGATCGTTAAGGAAATAGCGTTATTAGGGCTTGTTTATGGTGGGACTGATATGCGATTATTTTTAAGATGGGACATGTTTCATGTTTCGTCCGAACAAATTATCCAAGTTTTTCATTAAAACGTCAAGAACAACGATAGTTAGAACTATTAATAATCATAACACAAAACCACCAAAAAGTCATATGGGACTGATATGCGTTTCACGACAGTTTGTGAATTAGTAATGAAAAAAAACAGCCATCCATTTCAAATAAATAAATTGACGATTGCATTAAAACACTTACACAGTTTCCGAAGAGGCTGCAAAAAAGGACTATGAAAAATAAATCCTTGAACAAATTCATAACAATACTTCCACACTCTGATGAACGCCTTTACGTCAGAAATCTGGGACGAGGGCGTAGGAAAGAAAGATGTTGGGATATTCTTCAGCAGGTTCTTCGCATTTTCGATCAGTTGCTCCTAGGATTTGGCCACAACATTGATGGAATAGATCATGCGTTTAAGGTTGGACCACAAATTCTCGATTGACCGCAGCTGAACATTGTTCGGAGGGTTCGCGTTCTTCGGTATCACAATGATGTTCAGGCGGTACACCTCTTCTCACGAAATTTTGGCGCAGAGGGCATAACAGGTCCATTTAAAACAGCACATTCTCTCTCACATGGTACTTTCAGATGATGGCGGTCACTACTGGCAGGCCTTTGCTACTGTTAATCCCATTCTCACTGATGGTCAGCTTTAGGAGAGCCTTCTTCGGGAACTTGATGTGGGAGATATACTTTTTCTCACTGCCCATCTTCTTGGTAGAGGATGTGAAATATCCGGTTCTCTGTCATTCTTTGCCATCCACGACCGCATCATCCATCACCATCACCTCCTTGACCATTGTGTCCAGCCACTGCCCTTAGGGGGTGGCCTGCTGATCCGAGACTTGTCGATGTCCATGGACTGGAGGTACTAATATTTGGTTTGTGCGGTTGCGCCGATCTCTCGACCCAAGGCACGGACGAATTTCACCACCTTCCCTCGGTTTTGCGCTTCAGCTTCTGCTGGACTTACCGGTCACGCCGGGTCGTCGGACGGCCACGACCAGGCTTCCTCTCGATGCTCTTTCCTTCGCCCAGCATAGCGGTTATCTGCTGTTTCCAATCGATACGAAGACGCAGGCGGTAGTAAAGGGTGTCCACAGTTAAATTGCATCACTTTCAATAAGCTGTAACATTTCGCCCTTTGGGTTGCTTTCAACGAAATTTTGGGTGAAATGACCTCATCGTGTATTGTATACGAATATTGTGTATACGAACTTCTTTCGCACCGAGCCATCGGAAAGATGTTGAAAATTCACCAGTCTACAGTGTCTCGTGTCAGAAAACGTTTCGGGGAACGTTTAACTGTCGATCGGAAGAAGGTGAGTGGTAGAGAAAGTGTTCCGTACTGTGTGAAGGATCACAAGCGAGTGGTTGCTGCCTTTAAACGCAAACCCAACTGTTCCGCTCAGGATGTCGCGAAAAAGCTGCACTTTACCAAACATTTCGAGCAGAAAGCCAAGAAACGAGCCGGGCTCTGTTCATTCAAAGCTCGGAAAGCTCCAAACCGCAATGAAAAACAGAATAGGACAGCTAAAACATGTGCGCGTAAGCTGTACACACAAATGTTGACGAAACCACACTACTGCATCATGGACGATGAAACACACGTAAAAGCGGACTTTATACAAACTCCCGGCAACCAGTATGTGCCTGCAAAAGACAAGTTCGATGTTCCAGAGTCTCTCAGGAAACAGCAAGTGTCAAAGTTCCCCAAGAAATTCATGATTTAGCAAGGGATTTGTTCGTTTGGTAAACGGAGCAAGCCATTCGTGACAACTTCAACTGTAAATGGTCAATTATACATGAATGAATGCCTGAAAAAACGACTGCTTCCGTTTCTCAAAACACACAACGTTCCTACAATTTTTTGGCCAGACCTAGCCTCTTGCCACAACTCCAAGGATGTTTTGGAGTGGTAGAAGACGAATGGTGTCAATTTCGTGCCGAAGGATCTTAATCCCCCAAACTCTCCAGAGTTGCGGCCAATTGAAAAATATTGGGCTATAATGAAGCACGAACTTCGTAAGCATCCTAAAGTTGTCACTACAGAACAGGAACCGTTGAAGTCGTGGTTGAAAGCGGAAAAAATGTCGGTTCAAGCGTTGTACAAAATCTTATGTGTGGTATTAAGAAGAAAGTTCGGGCTTTTGGATTTGGTAAAGAAATACAGTGAAATAAAAATACTTAAACCAAGATTATACATTGTTTTTTATTCCCTGAATATTTCATGACAATCGGTTGAGAGACTTGTTTTTGAGGACGAGTTTAAAGTGATGCAATTCAACTGTGGACACCCTTTAAAAACATACCATCGAACGGATGATTTGACAGTAAAAAAAGGGATACTATGATTGGCGATGGCCTAGTTTGATTTAGGTTACACGAATAAAATAATAAACAGCGATGACAGTTCTCTATTTTCTCTCTTTCTCGCTCTCTGCTCGGCGTTACTGATTTTCTTCGTTATGTTGAAGAGCGGAAAGATACTTGATCCAACTGTACGCCATCAATTCTAATCAAATTTTTCTATTTTTATTTCAGGACCATGAGCTGAACCCACTCCGTTGATTACGTAAACTCAATTCCCTCGTAGCAACTTATAATCGAACCCAAAATACCGATCCCTTTCGGTAGTCCGTTGCCGTCATTTGTAAATATACTGACCATCCGATCACGTCCTGAGCTTCCCGTAAAAAAAAAAACCTTAGCCCCAAGATCTCTCTTAATGGGCCGGTCGATTGTTGTACCACAACGAGTGAATAAGTGATCCCTATCATGATACACCGGAAATGGAGCTCCGATCACAGCCAACAGCGCCGACGACTTCTTCCGAATACGCGACAACAGTCTGCAGAGCGGCTCCAGTCGTCACCTTCGGCAGCAGCTCAGGAGCGTCAGTGAAGCCCTCGATCGGGTCCGTAAACAATTCTTGACAGCGGCTGTCTCACGTCAGGCCACAGCAAAGAACCCCGTTTTTTGGGGATTGTTTCGATTTCCGCTTCCCAACACCACCATCCATACTTTTCGCTTCCGCGTCGATCCCGGATGTTCTTTGTCGACACGTGCTCTAGATTAAAAATTGACGCCTAGTGAACTTCTTACCCGTTTGTTTGTTTTTTTGTAGCCTATCAAATGTTTCACAACTGGGCAGCTGTCAAACTGAATGGAAGAAGATAAACATAAACAAACGAGTGAAAATCGGAAGTTGACGGAGATATTGGAGAATTTTAAGACGAGCAGCTGAATCAGTTTTCTAAGTGCCAAAAAAAGTACGAGGAAATCGTGTTTGGATCTGTTTTTATACTATCGTAACCATTAATAGTAAACAACCTTAGCCGAAGAAAATACTGAAGAAAAAAAGGCGCTACCGTTCAAATTATTAATACACACAAACAACGTAACAGTAGAAGAATACTAGTAAACAAAGAATTAAGTAGCTCAATAGTGAAAGTAGCAAAGCGAAAAAAATTAAAACCTCGTGAGTCTGTGTTTCGTTTTCTTTCTTCGGAAATTTGGAGAAGTGGAACCGAAGAAAACCCCAAATAGTTGTACGAAATCCCGAAAGTGAATCATTTCTAGTGAAATTGTTGAAAATCATTGCTTGCGAAACACTGTTAATCTAATCAACAACAACAACAACAACCATAACTGAATCAAGTGCATCGGAAGTGACGAAGAAGAAAAAAAAACGAGAAAAGAGGCGAAGTGAATTGTTGTTTCGTCAGGCAACAGGATTTGCCATCACCAGAGGAAGAGTTTTTTGACTTGTTGTTTGTTTTTTGGATACTTGTTTGATTAAATTGGATGATAGCCTAATTATGGAGGATTCAGTGCATCCACTGATAGTGGGGTAAGTGTCATTTGAGTTGATTTCCACAAACATACAAACCTTGAAATTTTACTTAAAGAAGATATTCGAAAAAGGGATATTTTTCTCGTACGAATTGTTTGCTTTCATCTATGTTGAGGAAGTGATGGAAATGATAAAAAAATTTTATAGGAGTTTTGGTTTCCGAACAAATGGTTTTTAGACTGCCGTTGGTTGACGATTCGCACATAAATGCAAAAAAATAAACACACACACATACACTCACAAAATTGTATCGAGCAGAGAAACAACTTCAGCTTTGCTTACACAATAAATCACAGCAACCATTCATCAACTCTCGCTTGTTTTGAATCCAAGCGTGATCGATGCCTCCTTGCTCAAGATTTATTATCCACTTGGACAATTTACAAGCAACCATGTAATTGATTTCAATTGTTCGGAATCAAGCATCGTCCAACAGGCCAACGTTGGGACTCCTCGGCGTTACACAAATCCCCCAGCTGAAACGGACGATCTTCTCGGTGTCTTACCACAAAAGCTCAATTTATTCAAAACATCCCATTCAAAGTGAGAAATGTCATTTCTATCGCGCGCCTCGTAAAATTGATTCAATTATGAATGCCTTTCAGTTGGATGTCATCGTTGTTGTCGTCCGTCGGTCAGTCTGAGAACGGTTGTGGAAGGCGTAATTTTTGACACGAGATATGACCTCTCACTCACTTTTCCATTCAACCTCGGACGAACCGTGCCGTGTGTGCGCTGGGAGGGGACTTGAGAAGAACCGTGTCCGTGGTCGTAGATGTTCATTATCCAATTCAATTTCGCGCAACTTTAATCCAGCAATTGAACGCTCTATTTGTGGTGGCATGGTCAATGTGTGGGAGAATGCCGAAGGTTTAGATTGTTTTGTTTGTTTAGAAGTGTGGAATTTTTCGGAGATTTTTTTTCAGCCATCTCCTGGTCGTATCATTGGTTTAGTACTAGTATAGTATAGTGGGGAAATTAAACAATGAAATGTTTACAGGTGGGTAAATGGTGGCATATTGGTATTAATGCAAACCAAACATTAAACTGGTGTTTGTTAAATAGCAAGGTTCCACCAATCACGATTAAGCATGACGTAGAACTGCGTGTTTCGATGAATGTTTACATGTTAGGGAAGGTCGATGAATAAAGGGGGGGGGGGGAACGCCCCCCTTTTTTCCCCCCCCAAAAAAAAAAAAGGGGGAGGGGGTTATAAAAAGTCAAGTTTTGCGTGACGTAATTAATGGACGTTCCCTTATTTGCTACTAAAGGCTAGATCATTTAGGTATGGGAACACGTTAAAACGCATGTATGTCTTAATATTTTCTTTCAATCGAAAAAAATTGTAACTGAAAAAAATCATTCATCGTTATTTTGAAGAAATTCTCGCACTTTTGAGTTGATGCCGCTCATCAGCCGGCGCACACTTTCTTCAGCCATGATTTTGGCTAGCTGATTCCACCAATTCTTCATCTGGTCAATGTCATTGGTGACTACTTCCATCATCTTCAGTTTCCGCTTTATTATCGCCCAATACTTCTCTATTGGACGGAACTGAGAATAATTTGGTCCATCAGTTCTTTTGGGATGAACTGGACCCTATTATTTTATTTTATTTTTTACTTATTATCACCGTCTTCGACAACAACATCGTACAGACTGTTCTTATCCTAACTTAACTTATATAATTAAACAATTCGTATAATTCGGTTATTAAAAATACTCCTGGACATGTTGAAATCAAACTCGTCAGAAATGTCATTGAATGACCGAATAAAAGCGTCAAGAGGGTTGTTGTACCCATAATTGTTTGGTGATGAGGAACAGCAAACAAAATAGAGTTCCGAAAGCGTCGTGAAGGATTGGTCAGCGGTATCTGCTCAAGATGCACAGGACAGTCGATGACTCCGTTAATGACGTCGAATATAAATAAACGCTGCATTCTCACGCGTCTGGCAGACAGCAATTCCAAGCCCAAGTAACAATTTGAGTTTTATTCCAGCCGTACAACACTTCTCCCGGCTTTATTGATAAAACTACAGTCAAAACTGTTTTGTCTACCAACACCTTCTCTATGCTTCTTTAAAGCCGAAATTTGTACAAAATGGCCCACTCTAGAGATGGTTGTGAAAACAAGTTAATAAAACCTCTATAAGAATATAACAATTTTGAAAATGTTCTAGTGAAAGATGTTATGACCACTTGAGAACCTTCATAAAACCTATTGGCTGCCATGAAAACCAGAATGCGGCCAAATGGCCACAGCTGTCAAAATTCACTGTGAAATCGAGGTTGTTTTTTGTTATTCTGCTTTGTTCGATTCTCTGCTCTTCTGATTAATTTAGCAGTAAAAAAAAAGGTCTAGTGTTGCGGGAAATTTTGTTTGATAGTTAAATATCCAAAACAAATTGTGTTTTCTACAGCGTATTATGCTCCAAATTATATGCGCATTTATTTTTATGGTGAATATTGGCGCGATAAGAGCCGAACATAAATTAATCATGAATTTCCTGAAAAGTGCTTGGAATTGGATGAGATTATCTAAAAGATTCCGAAATAAGTCTCCGATCTACAGTTTATTTGAAAACCATTGAAAATTTGATGCATTTATTTTTCCACATTTCAATTATTTGCCGTTTTGCCGTTTAATGCATTAACTGGAGGCAAAATGGTTTTAAATGCTTTTTCAACTGACCATAATAAGATAACATGAATGAGTCCTAAAACGGCATTTCAATACAGCATTTTACGAGTTCATAAAGTCGAAATTAAACCATTGATAGGAGTAAAAGGAATTTTAGAAACAAGGTTTTAAGATCGTTGTAAACAAGCTATGTAGGTTCTCGTAAACCTGACTAAAATATGCAACCTATTGGCACCTCTTGGTGCCATAATAAAACCAAATTGATTTCAAGTGGCTTTCTTAAAACTTTAATAAAACTTAATAAAGCAGGATTTTGTTAGCAATGTTACTTGGGAGCCTATCAATCGGCATCGCTCGGGATAGGGAGGGAAATTGTTTGGATCGTTCCAGTGAAGTAGCCGCAATGAAAATCTTACGACCTTTTTCTGTACCCGTTCAATTGAAAGAATAAGCACTACGTAGTACGGATACCAAACCGGGGAAGCATATTCTAGGATGCTACGCACCAGCGTGCAGTTCAGGGTTTTCGAAGCATGTATGTCAGTGAATTCGGAAGCATGTCGACGAATGAGCCCAGGAACCGAAAATGCTTTGGAAGTCGTAATCCCAACATGTTCATCGAACCTAAGCTTCTCATCGATGGTTACGCCTAGACCGCAGATAGAAGTAACACGCTCCAGTGTTTCAATATCCATCCTGTACTGATGATGCACGGGATTACTAGAGCGGGTAAAGAATATGAACTTGCATTTCTTGCTGTTGACGCGCATGCCATTATCGCCACACCAGATCAATATGGTGTTGATGTCCGTCTGTAGAATGGTGCAATCATCCGGGGACAGTATAGCGCGAAAAATTCAGGTCGCCGGCAAACGAAAGCTTAAACGAGAAGAGAAGCAGACACAGATCGTTCACAAAAATGTTGAATATCAGTGGACCAAGGACACTGCCCTGAGGTACACCGGACGTCATGCAGAATAAACTGGATCGTGCTGAGTTAACCATTACATACGAGGTACGGTCAGATAGATACGAAAATATCCACTGCGTTATCCAATTCGGAAAGCCAATATGCTTTAGTGTATCGGCGACTAGACTGTGTGGCACGGTATCAAATGCTTTTGCAAAATCAACATATTCAATTTGTCTTCTCTTTTCTATTTCCCGTGACAACGTAGTAATGTAGCACATCCAATTTGTTGTTGTTGAGCGGTGTTTCATGAATCCATGCAGGTTATCGGAAATTAAGGGTAATGCAACAGTATACAGCACCTTGTGCATCAGCTTCTCAAATACTTTGCTTAAGCAGCATAATATAGAAACACCACGATAATTTGACACTTGATTGACGTTTGCCAGACTTGTGAATGGGAACGATGGAGGCAGTTTTCCAACCTCCCGGGAATGTTCCGCAGCCTTAACGGTGGCTAGCACCACGCGGCGCTCCGATCTTTACGGGTCCGATCACGCTCTTTGCATCCACCTTCTAGCTTGGTGGCAAGATCTCCGCAGGTCTGCGATCGTCTCTGTCCATCAATAAACCGGCAATCTTCCATCCCTAGGTTTGACCTTTCTGGGCATGGTTGCGTCGCACACTCGTGTGAAAATTGATACGAGTTGATCCCCACGAGGATTTTGGATATCGCTCAATCTATGTTCCCGCTCTAGCGCCTCTTTAAATACTTCATTATCGAAGTACGACGTCCTCCATCTGCGGACGAACGGGGTGGGTGCTCCTCCCTCTGCGCGCTGCCTAGCTCCGTGGGTGATACTATAGCGAACCGCCAGATGGCCGCTACAGGTGTAGCAATCCTCCACCCTCCAGTTGTTCAGCAACCCAGGGCTGCCGAATGTCACATCGATAATCGACTCCGCTCCATTTCTATGGTAGGTACTACTATTACCTACGCTGGCCAGGTCTACGTTGAGCCTGGCCAGGGTCTCCAGCAGGATCTGGCCCCTTGGGTTGGTGAGGCGACTGCCCCATTCTAATGCCCAAGCGTTTAAGGCGCCCGCTACTACCAACGGGCTACGGCCAGTTAGCTCCGTTGTCATTCTATCTACCATTTGCGAGAACTGGTCTGCCGACCATCTCGGTGGCGCATAGCAGCTGCAGATGAACACTCCGTTCACTTTTGCGACCGCGAAGCCCTCGTTTGAGGTGGATTGGATTGGGAACTTGCCCGTCATCCATATTGCCGCCTTCTTGGACCTATCCGCAACCCAATTTACATTACCGGCAGGGATACGGTATGGGTCGGATATTATTACAATATCCGTTCTTGACTCGCGAACTGCCTGACACAACAGTTGCTGGGCCGCCTCACAGTTCCAAGTGGACCCTTTTGCAGCCGTGTGGCTGTCGTGGCAACCTCTATCCCACACTGGGTCATGATAGCCGTGGAGATTTTGCCGGCATCCGTGATCTCATCCAAGTTTTTGCACTGGAGAGTCACTAACGTGGCCCGCTCCTAGGGCCTGTTCGGCCAGTTTCTTATACGCTAGGCCCTTCAGCTTGGTCTGATGGTGTCCTTCTTGAGCTCGAGGATCATTTCGCCGGTGCGAGTGCGGCGGATACTTCGCACGTCGGTGCCTAGATCCGCAAGCTTAGCGTCTCCGCGCATCGCCTTGAGGACCTCGGAGTACTTAGACTCGTCGGTCTTAACGATGAGGGCCTCACCGCGGTTACGCTTTCGAGCTAGGCTTCTATGCTCTTTTTCTTTTTGAGATCTGGTTCCCTGTTTCCGGACTTCGGTCCAGGGGTTTTCCCTACCTCTGGAAGGGTCGTTACCTCTCCGGTTATCCCGTACACTGCTGGGACCGGCCCCCTAGCAGCACACTTGTTGCAATACAGTTTATGTTACTCCAATGCTACTCAATTAGGTCACAATCAAGTCGCTATAACCAAATATGACGGTTTTGTGTTGCTTGGGCCTTGTCGCTTGTACCGCTCTTAGCCCTTAGTGTGTCACGTGCCATCGAGGTGGCGTTGACGCTTTTGGCACCTTTATCGCTCTTACCACCTTTGCCGCCATTGCCTCTTTTACCACTCTTGGTGCCGGGGTCGCTCACTTCACGCCCCGCAGGACGTGCAGTTGGACTCTCCAGTCCCGACACCACGCTCGCAAAGGTCTCGCCGCGACTCCCGCGCCCCCGCCCGCCTTTCCCCTCCCCGCCCCCCCCCCCCGTAAGTGGGGTCTCCCCCTTCCTTTTGCGTATACTTGCAGACGGATTGCCTGGTCCTTGCTGATGTTGTTGCGAGACGACGTAAAGTCGATTATCGCGTTCAGCTGTTCAGCGACTACCAACACTTTTGGAAGCGTATCGTGCTTCTTCTCTATGGCCCGCATGAGCCAAAGCCCATCTATGGCCTCTCCCGTTTTTCCGAAGATCCCTGCATTCGAGGCTGTCGTGCTTCCGCACGTGTCGGATGCGCCGCCGGATCCTGCCTTCCTACCAAGCGGGGATCTCGTAAGTCCCTTCTTGGCGAACGGGTTTGCCTCCTCCCTCGTCGATATATTCTCCTCTATTGATATCCTCTCGCAGCCAAGTTTTCATGAAAACAATAACGTCATACTCGCAGCTAGTAATCAGCAAGCGTAGCTGAACGATTTTGGTACGTAAGCCTCTCACGTTCTGATAGACCGAAATATTGGATTCTTGCCCAGCTTCAAACCTCTAGGAAGGAAGCTTGAGATTTCCACGTTGAGTCGAGAAAGAGTTTGAGACGAAAGAAACACTTTCTAATGCTCTTTTAAGCTTCCGTTGTGCATCGACAATACTGGATTGGCGCTGGCGTTGGGTTGCTAGAAGCGTTACCGGGAGGAAAGAGTTCTCATCGCTTGTATACTTGCCTGTTAAAACTGGTTGAAAGACCCCTGCTCCAAACTCATACACAGGCCCGGGATGGCTGCAGAACGTTGGCGGGAGTGACTCGACTGTGACGAGAGAATAAGGGGCTTCCATTGAAGCTTCCAGGCGTGCATCCCGGTGTTGAGGTGACCATTGTGACCGTTGTACCATTGTAGCAGCTGGCCATATCTGGCAAAGCCGTAACTGGACAATCATGGGACTTAACGAAGGGTTGGATCCGATTGTGGAGGCACTCCCTCTTGTTCACTGCCTAGTTCATTGTTTTATCCGTCACAAAAACTCTGCCCAAGTAACATTGCCAAAATCATCCGGCTTTATTAAGTTTTATAAAAGTTTTATGAAAGCCACTAGAAATCAATTTGGTTTTATTATGGCACCAAGAGGTGCCAATAGGTTTCATATTTTAGTCAAGTTTATGAAAAACTATGCAGCTTGTTTACAACGATCTTAAAACCTTGTTTTCTCAAATTTCTTTTACTCCTATCAAAGGTTTTATTCCGACTTTATGAACTCGTAAAATCCTGTTTTGAAATGCCGTTTTAGGACTCGTTCATGTTATCTTATTATGAACAGCTAGAAAACCATTTTAAAACCTTTTTGCCTCCATTACATGCATTAAACGGCAAATTGGCATGGAGAGAAATCAAATAGTTTTAAAGTATTTAGTCGTTGCGAAGATTAACTGCCTCTTTGGCAAAGCTGTGACTTTTTCCAATCGCCTTATTAATATATAAGATATAATTGAAATGTGGAGAGATAAATTCACCAAATTTTAAATGTAATGCAAATGAATTGTAGGTCGGAGACCAATTTGTATTGATTTAGATAACCTTATTAAACTCCATAAAAGTTCAGGAAATTAATTTAACGAATATATTTGTTTAATTATATTTTTTGTTATTGTAAGCTCGCAAAATTTCTAAGGCGCTTTAATGTTCGGCTCTTATTGTATTCACCATAAAATTAATTGCGCATATGATTTGGAGCATGATATGCTGTAAAAAATAACTCAATTTGTTTTGGTTATTTTGCTTTCAAACAAAATTTCCCGCAACACTAGAACTTTTTTCTTTGATATTATTTACTGCTTAATGAATCAGAAAAGCCAATAATCGAACAAAGCAGAACAACAAAAACCAACATCGATATCACAGTGAAGTTTGACAGCTGTGACCAGTTGGCCGCATTCTGGTTTTCATGGCAGCCAATAGGTTATATGAAGGTTCTCAAGTGGTCATACCATCTTTCACTAGAACATTTTCAAAATCTTTACGGTCTTATAAAGGTTTTATTAACTTGTTTTCACAACCATCTATAGAGTGGACCACTTAGTACAAATTTCGGCTCTAAAGAAGCATAGAAAAGGTGTTGGTAGACAAAACAGTTTTGACTGTAGTTTTATCAACAAAGCCGAGAGGAGTGCTCTACGGCTGGAATAAAACTAAAATTGTTACTTGAGTGGTCTTCTTACCACAGGAACAGATGCCTTGCCAAGTCATGAATGTTTTCGCGAACATATCCGTAAAAGCCTTGTAGAACTTGAGCCCCGGGATTTGTTTGAAATCTGCTTTAGCATGTGTTGCATCATCGATCAAGAGACATCCATCGAGTTTCGTCAGAACTTGGTCGTACAACTTACGGGCCCGAGTTCTGGCC
Organism: Aedes koreicus; assembly: GCA_024533555.2. Taxonomy (NCBI): domain Eukaryota; kingdom Metazoa; phylum Arthropoda; class Insecta; order Diptera; family Culicidae; genus Aedes; species Aedes koreicus. The sequence goes on along the minus strand of JAHHFK020005684.1, from coordinate 88,195 downwards.
ACTGTTGGCCACATGACCGCAATTCGGAATAAATGTTAGAAATCGATCAACGGGGCTAGTTCCTTCCATATATTTCACTGTGACTGTCAGCTGGTCAATATGAGATTCATCGGGAGAAGAATCGACGGAAATTGAATAGTATTTTGCTATTCTTATTCGGCTAGTAATAACCGCAAATACCTTATCTGCCATAAGGTCGATGATCTCGTCGCAAATTGTAGAAGACAAATAATTGGCGTGCCCACTCCTCTTATTGCCGTGCTTCTCGATATGTTGAGCTAAAAATGGGTCAAATTCTGAAACTAGCTCGAGAATTCCCATGAAATTCCCATTTTTGGACGAACCAAACTGCTCGTCTTCTCCACGAAACGCTAAACCACGTTCCGACAAAAACGTAATGGCTTTCACCACTCGCTTCAAGACATCTCGCCAGTAGCTTGCCATCTGTTGTTCCTGTGAGAATTAAAATATTTGGATAATGGGTATCTTATGCTCCATTTGTTATAATAATAAAAATCTTACGGCTAAAATATAAACGACTCATTAAAAAATTAAAACTATCCGTAAGAAAATCAAAAATTACCAAAAGAAAAAGGGATAGTAGCAATAATAAAATCAAGAATTTCAATAAACAAATCAATAAAACAATTAGTGAATCAAATGTTTCCATAAACAATCAATTTATGTTCCATAAAAGTTCCGAAAAAGCGAGAAAATACTCAAAAATTTCATTTTAAAATTAAAACCTCCAAGTCGAGAGAAATACGAAGTTTTCATAAATTATTAGAAAAATTCCATAAAAAATCAACTATTCTCATGAAAAAATATCAAAAAAACTATAATTAAGTTAAAATTACAAGAAATGAATCATAAATCGTCATTTAATTCTTTAAATATATAAATATATAATATTTAATCCTTAAATATATAACCCAAAACACTGATCTTATGTGGTGTAGTTGAATCACCCCTGAAATTTTGAAGCAGTAGGGAGCGTAGCTCCTTCGTTGCATCGATTCAATTTCAAGAAAACAATCATTTATGTTAAGGAAAAATTACTTGTTTTTTCTGCTTTTTATACTTTCCTTGAACTTTTGGTGTTTTACTTATGGTAAATTTTGATTATTTTTATTGTTTTTTCATATTTTCTTTTCTATGTATTTTCTATTTTTTGTAAAGGTTTTGTTTTTTTTAATGGAAATTTGATTTTTTTAAAGAATTATTGCTTTTTTGACTTTTTTATGGAACGAAAATCTATTTTTATGGAAGTTTTTATTGATTCATGATCTTATTGATTTACTAATGGAAAATGTTGATTTATTAATTGCTACTGTGGACCCCCGCTGATTTGAATAACATCTCATCAAAATTACCAGAGTAAATTTTCAATTTGAGCTTCCAGTAACAATAAAACCATGATCCTGGCAACCTTATTTGCTGTTTTGTTTTTATTCTGCGTTCCGCTTCACAATTTACCATTTCGCTTCGTTTTGTTCCATGAGCTGAATGACGTTTGAACCATTTTTAATTGGAATAAAGTGCAAATAAATGGGGGTCATATTAAAATGTTTTCAAATTAAACACGGTCAAATATACGGTGGCACTCGGTACTACCCTTTTTTTACTATTGGTTAATTTTGATTAATTTATGGGAGCTTTCTATTTTTTTATGGGACGATTAGTTGTCTGCCGAAAACTTACCTCTCTTTTTAAACTTTGATCAAGACCAAGTTTTCCCGCTCGCAACGAAATGGCGACTGAAGATTCCAAATGATCCTTCGATGTTTCATGTGAGCTTAATTTCTCATGGGCGCGCTTCCAATTGCAGAACCCATCACCAGAAAAATTCGACAATGAAACGTTCATAAGCTTGCAAAAAAAGCAATACAGCTTACCGCTGTCCGGCGAAAAACAAAGCCAATTTCGGAACACTGTTTCATTCTGGAGCTTTCGGTAAAACAAGGATTTTGTGCATTTTCGGAAGCCTGTAACATGCCCTCTATCTTGGCTTACCGAGAAATTTTCGAACATTTGCTCATCATCACAATTATGCAGTTCACTAGGACCTTTTGCAATCCAGTAATCAATTTCCTTAGCACTTAGTTTTGACCACTTTCCCACATCCTTCTCAAAATTTGGGTTGACTTTTTCTTCCACTTTCCCGGCAATTGAATCTGAACCAATAGACTTGGAGCTCGAAGCCTCTTCTGAGGGCACCGGCAAGGGTACCGGATCCCGAAAAACATTTGACTCAGTTTCGGATTCACCCGCTGCTGCACTAGTACTACCCGCCGCAAAAAATGAACTGATTTTCGGGGTTTTTGAAAGCACTTCCTCGACCTTTTTGTTCCGCTCATCTTTAATTTTTCTTTTCTCCGATCCACTTTTATAATTTCTATGGACAACGTGACGATCGCCCATTTTCTTGATTTCAAATCACCAATTTTCACAAATGGTTGCCGAAACGATAACAGTTTCACAGACGCACAAGCAGAATAGCAAACGGTTCGCGGCGGTGGGAGAGAACACACTGATTGTTTATCATGAATATTCGGTTTAGCGGTCAGTGATGGAGAAGAGAGAGTCACATCGAGTCATACACGGTAAAAAAATAGTTTAGACGTAGTGAAAATATAAATCATAAGTGATGATTTTTTGTGGGGGCCCCCACAATGTGGGGGCCCGGAGCCATGGCACCACCGCCCCCCCTCAAAATCAGGCCCTGTTGTTATTCATACCTAGTTTGTCAAATTTAGCTACAGCAATTTGATGATTCATTTTAACGAACGCAGCAGATAAGTCAGTGTAGATAGCGTCTACCTGTTGACCATTCTCTATCTGGCGTATCACAAACGATGTGAAGCAAGTCAAGTTGGTTGTTGTCGAGCGTTTTGGCAAAAATCCGTGCTGGTTCTCTGAGATGTAATGGGTGTAGCACTGAACAAGCTTCTGGAGAACAATCACCTCAAACAGCTTAGAAGGAGCGCTTAATGCAGCTATACCTCGATAGTTCGATACGTTTCGCTTACTACCTTTCTTGAGAGCTGGGAATACATACGACTGTTTCCAGCAGTTTGGGAATACACCAGTAACCAAGGAGAGGTTAAATATAGTTGCTAATGGTGTTGCAAGTGTATCCACACAACGTTTCAGCACAAGCGATGGGATGCTGTCTGGATCAGATCCAATGGATGATTTTAATTCTTTCCCTGCTGATATAACCATATCGTCGGTGATAACGAATTGCTGCCCAGGGGAAGAAAGTCGAGGAACATTTCTGGTGGCGGCGACTATTTCATGCGGGTCAAGGTGCTCGTTAGTGAAAACACTGCTGAATTGAGAGCGGAAAAGGTTGGCAATGTCCGTGGTGGTACGCTAGAAGCTGACCGTTAGTCATTGTAGAAGGCAGTCCGGATTCCTTCCTTTGGTCATTGACATAACGCCATAAACTTCGTGGATAAGACTTGAGGCGGCGTTGCAAACGGCCCTGAAAGGCGTTAAACAGGCGGTCATTAAGTTGCTTGTAATCATTATTTGCTTCCATATAACTTGCTCTCGTGGAGCCGCTTCACCTTTTTTAGATGCTTGAGATCAGCATTTGACAGGATTCCAGACATGGTCGATGCAGTGAGGTTTGCATCATAATCTCGAAGAACTTCGTCCCAATTGATACCTGCGAAGAATTCATTCATGCCATTGAAATCGGCCTTACTGCAATCGTAACAGTCTGCATTGTGCTCTCATGCCGTGCGGTTCTATTTTCTATTTGCTGAAGGAAGTGCTATTGCTACCTAACGCTACACCAAATCTTAAACAGCACTTTTCAGTGCTAAATAATACCTACAATTTTTAGATTTCCTCTTATTCCTTTTCGATCCTTGTTAGGCCCTTCGGGTAACCCGGCTTGGATATCGCATTGGAAAATTCCTCTTCGGTCCCTCGGATTCTTATAGTTATCTGCTTGGACGTCGATTTGGAGCAAATTACTCTGCCACTATGGCAAATAAGCGCAAACGAAAAGGGCAATCTATTGATTCGCCTGCAAATCAAATTAATGTGAGTAATCAATTTGATATGCTCACAGATGATGAGAGTGATCCATCATCTAATCAAAATTTGAAAAAACTTTCTCGATTGAGAAAGGAAAAAGTTCCCCCTATTGTGGTGACAATTTCGGATTTCCATGCTTTTCGCAAGGAAATCTTAACATTTGTTGAAGGTGTGAAATATTCCCTTCAAATTTCCAGACGAGGTGAATGCCGTTTGCATGCAGAAACCTTGGACGGATTCAAACGTCTTCTTGAGTATCTTACTCAGAAGAACCACAATTTCTTCACTTATGACACCAAAGCTGAGCGTCTTTTCAAGGTTGTCTTGAAAGGACTGCCCAGTGGTGAGTCTCTCGATGAAATAAAGGACGAGTTAATAAAATTACTTGGAATTAGCCCAGTCCAAGTAATTAAGATGAAAATGAAATCCCGGCCTGGCGATGCTCGCAAAGGGATTTCAAACGATTTCTACTTAGTTCACTTCAAGTCAAGTGAACTTAATAACCTTAAGGCTTTAGAAAAAGCAAGCCTTTTGCTCCATGTCCGTGTGAAGTGGGAACATTTCAGGAAGACTGGAGCCAATTTCCAAAGCCTCACCCAGTGCCGTAAGTGCCAGGGATGGGGTCACGGAACAAAGCATTGCCATATGGTTGGTAAATGCATGAATTGTGGTGATTCCTCGCACACTAAGGACGACTGTCCTGTGAAGGAAGATCCTCAAAAATTCAAATGTTCAAATTGTGGTGAAAACCATAAATCAAATTTTTGGGAGTGCAAGACTCGCAAAGCAATTTTGCAGTCACGCACTAAACGCCAGGTAGGAAACAATATACGTTCCCGACCAGCTACTACCCATTCTGCAGCTGTTAACAACGATCAGCAAAGAACTAATTCCTACCAAACCGTCGGTAGAAACAGCGGACAGGTTTTTCCATCCGCAACTGTAACTTCAAACGCTCAACGAGGAGTAAATACTATTTCGATACCTGCAGGTACCAACAGGGTTCAATCTGCAAACCCTACATTCTTACCCAACCGTGTTGTTAACAATGTTCAACATGTAAATGGACCTACCTACGCTGCCGTTGCAGCGGGTAGAAACCAAAACCAAAATTCCCACGGGACTTCTGATGAATTTGATTTAGGTAACATATCCGCTCCTAAATTAGAATTTTTACAGCAATCGTTAATCGACATGATAACCGATATGCTAAAAACTAATTCCATGTTTGAAGCTATCCAAACTGGTATGAAATTTGCCAATAATATTGTCATGACATTGAAGTTCAGTAATGGATTTTAAGTCATTAAACATTTTGAATTGGAATGCTCGATCCATCAGAAATAACGAGGATGAGCTATTTAATTTTTTAAGAGTTCATAACGTGCACATTGCTGTTATAACTGAGACTTATCTCAAACCTGCCCATAAGGTCAAAAGAGATCCAAATTATTTTGTCTACCGAAATGATCGCATTAATGGAGCTGGTGGTGGCGTTGCCATCATTGTCCATAGGCGTATCAAACATCACATTCTTTCTTCGTTTGAAACCAAAGTTTTTGAAACTTTGGGGGTTTCAGTTGAAACAAAATTTGGCCAATTTACTTTTATAGCTGCCTATTTGCCTTTTCAATGCACTGGCCAGCAAAAGAACTGGCTCAAGGGTGACCTCCAGAAACTTACCCGTCATAGGTCTAAATTCTTCGTTATTGGTGATTTCAATGCAAAACACCGCTCATGGAATAATTCGCAAAGCAATGCCAATGGTAATATACTTTTTGATCATTGTTCCGCAGGCTACTACACTATTCAATACCCAAACAGCCCAACTTGCTTTTCTTCAGCCAGAAATCCCTCAACTATTGATTTGGTCCTAACTGATTCATGTCAACTTTGTAGTCAATTGATTACCCATGCTGACTTTGGTTCTGATCACCTTCCAGTTACATTTGAAATATCTCAAGAAATCATTTCTAATTCCATCAGTTCTACTTTCAACTACCATAGAGCTAATTGGGATCAATATCGAACATTTATGGAATACAACTTTGATCCTAATGTTCCATTGCAAACAAAAAATGAAATTAATAATGCTCTTGAATCTCTGGCTTTCTCAATAAATAGAGCAAGAGCTGCTTCAGTGCCAAAATGCGAGGTTAAATTCGATTCAGTTATAATTGATGACGATCTTCAGCTCTTGATTCGTCTGAAAAATGTACGTAGGCGTCAATATCAAAGAACACGTGATCCCGCTATGAAAGTCATATGGCGAGATTTACAAAAACAAATTAAAAAACGCTTCTCTGCCCTGAGGAACAAACATTTTGAAAATAATGTGTCAAAATTAGATCCGAGTTCCAAACCTTTCTGGAAACTCTCTAAAATATTGAAAAAACCTCAAAAGCCTATACCAGCGCTTAAGGAAGGTGATAAAATTTTGCTCACAAATGCGGAAAAAGCTCAAAAACTTGTTAAGCAGTTTGAGAGCTCCCATAATTTCAGTTTGGGTCTTACAAGTCCTATTGAGGATCAAGTTTCCAGGGAGTATCTGAATATTTTCTCACAAGAAAATATTTTTGATGATTCTTGGGGAACTGATTTGGATGAAGTAAAAACTATAACTAAAAAATTTCAAAATATGAAAGCACCAGGTGATGATGGAATTTTCTATATCCTAATCAAAAAACTCCCCGAGAGTACTTTGTCTTTCTTGGTAAAACTATTTAACAGATGTTTTCATCTGGCATACTTTCCAGATAAATGGAAAAATGCAAAAGTCGTACCTATCTTGAAGCCAGACAAAAATCCGGCTGAAGCTTCTAGCTACCGACCAATCAGTTTGCTTTCTTCAATAAGTAAGCTTTTTGAAAAAATAATTTTGAATAGAATGATGCTTCACATCAATACAAACTCAATTTTTGCTGATGAACAGTTTGGATTTCGCCATGGGCATTCAACTACGCATCAACTTTTGAGAGTTACAAATTTAATTCGTTCAAACAAAGCTGAAGGCTGCTCCACTGGAGTTGCTCTTCTAGACATAGAAAAAGCATTCGACAGTGTTTGGCATGAAGGTTTGATTGCGAAACTGAAAAAGTTCAATTTTCCGCTTTATATCATGAAATTAGTTCAAAACTACTTAACTGATAGAACTTTGCAAGTAAATTATCAGAATTCTAAATCTGATCAATTGCCTGTCAGAGCTGGTGTTCCTCAAGGTAGCATTCTTGGGCCAATACTTTATAACATTTTCACTTCAGATCTCCCTGATTTACCTCAGGGCTGTCAAAAATCTTGCTTTGCTGATGACACAGGCATTTCCGCTAAAGGAAAAAGTCTTCGTGTTATATCCAGGAGGCTACAAAAAAGCTTGGACATTTTTACAGATTATTTTCAAAAATGGAAGATTTCTCCTAATGCTTCCAAAACTCAACTTATAATATTCCCACACAAGCCTAGAGCTGCATTTTTGAAACCAAGTAATAGTCATATGGTCACTATGAACGGAGTTCCAATTTCTTGGTCAAATCAAGTAAAATATCTTGGACTGATACTTGATCAAAAATTAACTTTTAAAGATCACATTGAGGGCATTCAAGCCAAATGCAATAAATATATAAAATGTTTATATCCTCTTATAAACAGAAAATCCAAACTTTGTTTGAAGAACAAACTTCTAATATTCAAACAAATCTTTAGACCGGCCATGCTTTATGCTGTGCCAATATGGTCTAGTTGTTGTGCTACTAGGAAAAAAGCACTTCAAAGGATTCAGAACAAAGTTCTGAAAATGATTTTGAAGCTGCCACCCTGGTTCAGTACTATTGAATTACATAGAATTTCAAACGTTGAGACTCTAGAAGAAATGTCCAACAAAATAATTCATAATTTTAGACAAAAATCATTGCAGTCTTCAATTGCAATGATCAATTCTCTCTATAGATAAGAACTAGTTTTAAGAAATCAATAATTATTCTTACACGCAGGCAAAAGGAACCCTGTTAAAAATACTGAATAGACAAAGTAAAAATAATATTAACACAATTAGATATAAATGATAGCATATAAGGTTGAAATGTTAATTACTTAGCAGGATCACCTAGGTTAATATATGAATGTAAAATAATGTAAAATTTGGAATAAATAAAGAGTTAAAAAAAAAAAATGAACCCTTCTTACACTTCCTGTTAGGAATAGCGGGGTTATCCTGTTCCGCCGAGCAAAGCGACGACCCTGTGGAAGATACGAAAAGTAACGACAAGTAACGACGTGAAGAAAAACTTATGGAAGTCATTAATATTAGTATACTTTAAAGCTATCTATTAATTACTCTAATAATAATACCTATTTCAGTTTTAAACTGTCTAAACGAGCCTGCTCTGAAGACGTTTTTTTTATTAATCCGAACATTTACAGTACATCGAACTCAAATGTTTCCAATATGGTACTGGATACATTTTTCATCAGCAATTCTTAGAAGAGCCAGGAATATTCGATATGTCATATATTCAGTTTATAAAATGAGCTATTTGACAATCCTGAACGTATTGTTCATCAATGTGAGCAAAATATTGGCATTAATAATGTTTAACGACCTGTTTGTATAAGTAATATAAAATAGGAGCTACATATATATTAGAAATTTCATATATTCAGTCCAAAGAATGTATTATTAGACAATCCTAAGCGTTAATTTTGATTATCGATATGTATTCAAGATGTTTAATAAGTACATGTTCGTTGAAAATTGTGCAGTTGTAGTAAATGGAGACTTTGTGTGATTTTCGAATATAATCGTTGCAGTACAAAACCTGACACTTGCCACTTACGCCTATCGATCCTGCTATAATTCTATAGAGTCGCATAGTGTGGCATCAAGTCCGCTGTATGGCACATCTGATGTGCCATACAACGAGACACAATAGAATACAAGTGGCATCGATTGGTGCGAGTGGTATTGTCCGGTTTTGAACTGCAACGAGTATGTTTTCATCTCACAATTTATGTGCTCTCACACGGATAAAAAGAAAATTGAATTTTCTGCGTTATCTAATGCCGTAAAGGGAATGCTAGATTCGGCAGAAATCAATGGGATATTTCACGTAAATTTTAGCCAGATAACGCCTGAATCTAGCCTGTTGTATGAAAGATTGCAAATATGTTGTATGGCGCATGAAAGCTGGCAAACAATTTCGTTGTTTATGCTTCTTTTGGCTTGGAATTAAACGAGGGGAAATTTTACGCGCTTAAAAAATTAATTATTTTTTTCTGTGTAGGTATTGTTTTGGTCATATCTCCATGAAGGATTATTCAATCATAATAAAATTTGGACCAGTTATTTGAGGATTTTATAGCTTTGATTTGGTACAAAACTAAAATCGGTACACAAATAGCTCAGAATATATTCGGAGACTAAACTGTTTGATTACTATTATAATACACAGTTTGAAAGAAACAATTAATTTTCTGCGTTATCTAATGCACATAAAGGGAATGCTAGATATTATTATTATATTATTTTTTTCTGTGTATGCCGTTAAGTACCGTTGCTTACATATCTTCGTAACGAAATGTCCAAATGAAAAAAAAATTCATTTACCGTCGACAGAACTGAAATCGTGAGATTATTTGTAACGCACACACACACACACACACACACACACACACACACACACACACACACACACACACACACACACACACACACACACACACACACACACACACACACACACACACACACACATCACATACATACACACACACACATACACACCATCACATACATACACACACACATGCACACATACACACATATAGAACATGCACACAAACATGTGCTCAGATCGTCGAGCTGAGTCGAATGGTATATGACACTCGGCCCTCTGGGCCTCGGATAAAAAGTCGGGTTTTCAAGCGATATTAATACCCTGCTTTTGGTGTAAGAAGGGTAAAAAGTGGCCGTCAAGCCCCCGGTGGCATTCAAATGAACCTGGTAATCCACCCGATATCTTCACACATCACTGGGTTCCATCTAACGTAGCCTTGATTAGTCAGGGTAGCTTCCCTGGAAAGCCGTTCTTGTTCATGATCTTCCATACCCGGATAAAAATAACGATACAATTACAGGTAATAATATGAAATAACAACATAATGTACCTTGTGATCAAAAAGTTCCGGTAATTTGAAAAAAAACGCATTTATTTCAATTTTTAATTGATATCTTTATTATCGCCTTCAAAGTACTCGCCATTAGAGGCAACACACATATGCCAGCGCTTTATCCAATCATCCATACATTTTTTATAGGCCGATGAATGTATGGCTTTCAGTTCTTCCAGCGAATTCTTTTTTATCGCATCAATCGAATCAAAACGCCTACCTCTGAGCGGAATTTTCAGTTTTGGGAAGAGAAAGAAGTCGCACGGGGCAAGGTCTGGTGAATATGGTGCTTGTTTGATGGTATTGGTGGAGTTCTTGGCCAAAAATTCACAAATAGTGAGCGCGGTGTGTGATGGAGCGTTATCGTGGTGTAAAATCCACGAATTATTGCGCCACAATTCTGGCCTCTTCTTTCGAATTGCCTCTCGCAAACGTCTCATAACTTGTAAATAATACTCTTTGTTAACCGTTCGACCTTCTGGAAGGAATTCAGAATGGACGACACCGCGAAAATCAAAGAAAACGGTCAGTAAAACTTTAATTTTGGAGCGACTTTGTCGTGATTTTTTTGGTTTCGGCTCATCTTCGGCGCGCCATTCGGACGATTGTTGACTTGTGAGCATATCAAATTCATATACCCACGTTTCATCACCAGTTATGATGCGTTCCATGAATGTGGGATCGCTATCTGCGTTCGCAATCATCTGTTTAGCGACCTCAACTCGATGCTGTTTTTGCAAAAAATTCAGCTCTTTTGGAACAAGTCGTGCTTCAATGCGTTTCATGCCCAGAATTTCCGTCAAAATGTGTTCGGTCGATCCAAATGAGATATCAAGGAGTGCAGCTATCTCCCGAATGCTAATTGAGCGGTTTTCCATAACTAAATTCTTCACGGAAGCGATGTTTTCATCGGTAGTTGAGGTCGATGGTCGTCCAGAACGCGGCATGTCACTCACGCTTTCACGGCCTTCTTTAAAGTCTTTGTGCCAAACAAATGTACGATTTTGTGACATAGAGTCCTCACCAAAGGCTTTTTGCAACATTCTGAGCGTTTCCGCTGCAGAAAATCCGTTTGCAACACAAAATTTCACACAAACGCGTTGTTCCAATTTTTTATCCATGGTAAAAATCGCCGAGCGTCTATTTTTCGACTAACAAAAGCAGTTGTCAAAACAAAACTAATGGATAATTTGCTCTCACACTTTGACAGAATATCAGAACTAGTGTTGCCATCTTACACTAAAAAGATTTTACCGAAAAAATAAAGGCGGCCTTTTTAAATTGAAAATTACCGGAACTTTTTGATCACAAGGTATTGCTGACCATGAATCCTACTGTTCATGTATCAGACAAATAAAAAAATGCACATTATAATTACAATCGATCTACTAAACACCCCATAAGTTAGAATTTTCAACAATAGTGAAACAATACAATTAATAGTTATTATCTGAAATTTGTTCAGAAAAAAGTGATATTTTTTTTGTTAAGATACATAAAATGTAATTTTCTGCGTTATCTAATTTAAAAAAAAAAAAACCGTTTTTTGTTTTTCCCCCCCCTTCCCCTCACAACAATAGTATATTTCACACAGAACACCAAAAAAGGAGCTTGGGGGTAGGGTTTACATCTTCAATGTACAAGTTCACTAGTTCATTCTAACGACTGTTCCAGAAAGTATAAGCACACCTTATTTTAACGGTCACTTTGAATATAACGAAATATTTCAACATGTTTTGGCTGCGTCCTTTTGTTTGCACATTTCTGAATGACATAGCATCAAAAAAGTGCTCAGTTTTGTGTTACCTATCAAAATGCGCGGTCTTACTCCGGAACAACGAAAAAGTATCGTGCACAAATGGTGCACTGTGAGCGGACTCTCCTTGAGAAAATTGGCCAAGGATGAGGGTGTAAGCGTCGAAGCGGTACGATCTACGTTTCGAAAATATAGAAAACAGTGTACGTTTGAATATGCGCCGAAGAGTGTTGGGAAATCCGGTCCTGTTAGTCCGGATATCGATAAAAAGATCAGGGATGCCTACAAGCGAAAACCAGCGACCTCCGTTCGGGATGTTGCGAAAAAACGAGGGACCTCGTCGTGTAACGTCATGCGTGCCAAAGAAAGACTTGGGCCAAAAACATACCGGAAGCAGAAAAAATCCAAAAAGAACCCAAAAAAACCACGGGCCCGCAAACTCTACGATTCGTTATTGTGTAGAAATTCTGGGTGTATAATAATGGACGATGAAACGTATGTGAAACTAGATTACAAAATGCTTTCCGGACCACAATTCTATACTGTTAGCGAAGACAAAGACATCCCCGAAACGGAGAAGGCAATTCTTACCGAAAAATTCGGTAAGAATGTTGTGGTTTGGCAGGCTATATGCGAGTGTGGTAAAACATCTAGTCCGTACATCACAACGGAGACGATGAACACTCAGAAATACGTTAAGGAATGTCTCCAGCAGCGATTATTGCCGATGATCAGGCAGCACGAAGGTCAAGTAGTGTTTTGGCCTGATTTGGCGTCATGTCACTACGCAAAGGACACTTTAGAATGGTACAAAAGTCAAAATGTATGTTTCGTGCCGAAAGACATGAATCTGCCGAACTGCCCGGAGGCATGGCCAATCGAGACTTTTTGGGCTTTAACCAAAACAAAGCTTCAAAAATTCATAAAACCAGCGGACGACATCCAAAAATTTAAAAAAGATTGGCCAAAAGTGGTCAAAATGGTGGGAAGTACCACTGTGCAGTAGCTAATGGGTCATGTTCGAGAAAAAGTTAGGAGTCTTGGTTATGATTAAATATTTTGATTAAACGAGAGTAAAATATCATATAAAACACAAATACAAATATGATTTGCCAAATAAAATTATTAAAACTAAACAAAACATGACTTCTTTGTTATTTTGAAAGTGTGCTTATACTTTCTGGAACAGTCTATATTTATAGATCAGTACCGGCGCCGGCCATGTCCTCACGGTCTGTGGGGAGGGGTGAAGGATGATTAGTTTGACAATCGTTGGTTAGAGACCGTGTTTACCTCTGCGTCTCCACAATTGTCAAGGGAAGGATAGATTTGTGTTAGTGAGGCAGGTTATTTTTAGATCATGGATTCACTGTGGTAAGTGATGCGATCAATAAAAGCACAGTAGACTGCTATTTATTTTAAATCTAGTGGTGATAGAAAAAGGCAAGTGACAAATAGCAAAGAAGGGGACGGGCCTGGGATTGAACTCCCGACCATCTGCTCAGTAAGCAGAAGGGGTAACCACTGAGCTACCCAGCCACGTCCTGTTATTTTCTGCGTTTTCAGTGTTATCTAATGCACATAAAGGGGACGCTAAATTTGGCAGAAATTAAAGGAATATTTCATGTAAGCTTAAGCCAGATAACGCCTAAATCTAGTCTGTTGTATGAAAGATTGCAAACAAGTTCGTTGTATGGCACATGAAAGATTGCAAACAAGTTGGCTTGAAATTAAACGAGGGGAAATTTTACGCGCCTGTTAAAATTCATTATTATTTTTTCTGTGTGGGAGCCTTTAACGTTCAGGGAAACTGGAGAAACAGCGGCCAAGACTAGCTGAGATGGAGCTTTACGATACGCCCGGCACTGGGGTGAAACTACGCTGTAGCCATCAAGTTATCAACACAGAAGAAAACGATGAATTTCAACAGACGCGTAAAATTTTCACTCGTTCCACTTCCAGTCAAAGCAAGCGTAAACAACAAAAACGTTTGCTATGTTTCATACTACAGACCTCATTTAGGCAATATCTGGCTTAAATTGAAATGACCAAATGTAGCATTCCGTATTTGTGCATTAGATAATGCAGAAAATTACATGTTTTATTTTTCAAACTGTTAAGGTACTAATTCGGATAAGGTTTTACTCCCTTTTGGAAGTCACTTGATTCTTGTTTCAACTGTAATAGCGGTACACACATTATGTGTGTATGCAAGTGCATGATTAAAAGCAACAAATCCACCCAAATAGTTAACTTCGAAAAACCAATCAAAGCTGTAAAATCTTTGTTCATGACATTCGAAAGTTAAAGTTATATACTTGTTTCATTCTGTGCAGGCAACCTTTTTTCTGCCTTATAGTGTGAAACACTAATTTGATGTTGGCAAACAACGACCATCGACAAAAGAGGACTTCTGTTTTAGGGTTGGGTCTTCCGTTTTCCCCGATAAAGAGCGAAGTTATTCTTTCCCCCAAACAAGCAGTGCTGAGGAAGTGCAACGGATGAGGGTGGATGGAAAATCGCTCTCGCAATTTCTCTCGCTCTAGTTCCCTCTCTCTCTCTCTCTCTCCATGAATGTATTTGTGAGATAGTCAGAAAAGGAGAATATAAGCACTAGAAATGAGAAAAGGACGACGGTGCTTGTAATTGGCAATAACAGGTAGACTAACGTAAATAGAAGAGAGGCTGCTTATTGTGGTAGAGAGAGGAGAGATGCGAGTAACAAGAGGTCGAATAGAAGTCTGGTTCGATTGATTGAGGAATTCCGATACACTAAAAACTGAATTCCGTTTGACAGCCCCTGTTTGTTGGTGTTGGTGTGGGTTGGTGGATCGTCATTTAATAATACGGTGGTAAACAATTTCGGTTGATCCATAAATCTGTTATACCCCTTATTATAAATTCTATCAGATCATCTAGACTCTCCCTTGAATTAATAAACGTGAATGATTTAAATTTTCTGAATCTACTAAATTTTAAATACGAACCTTTAATTTATTCAGGGAGGCTGACCTACATTCACAGAGTTAGGATAGGGTTTGACTTTGATCCATCACGTCTAGATTTTTAGAGCACACGCATACCCCTCTCGCTTTATGCCCCACCTTATTTTTCACCACACATCCTCACCGGCTGACATGCTTTTATGAACTTCGATTAAAAAGTTTTCCTATCAGATTCGGCATAAATGAATAGCAACATAATGATAGTCTATGCGATTTCCGAAATTGTGGTTGGAGGGAGGATTTTAGACTGATTTTCTCGTGAATATCTTACCTAGACGGAATGGCACTGCTTCAAGATGGGGGTGATGGCGATAGTGATCAGGGCCGGATTAACGGTTGTGGAGGCCCGGGGGGCATCAACTTTTGGGGGCCCAGACATTTTTGGTCCTTAGCTGATCAACACTAACTTCTTTCATAATTTCATTCTCAATGCTCAGCAGCGTCAAATTAACTAGCCTGTTATTAATCATTGATTTTTTTTTTTAATCAGTTCGTTTATTTGTTAGGCTCAGGCGTGTGTAACACTTTACGGAGCCGATATTAAATATTGTTATTCACAATGTATAATTTTTCAATTTTAGTAAAATGGGGTGCCAATTACTCGTGGCTAGCTCGAGGTTAATTGGTCACAATATCGTTTGGAAGGGGCTAGGCAGGTAACTTATTAAAGGTATCCCCCCCCCCCCCCCCCAAAAAAAAAATACCACACAGTACCGGGGGGGGGCCCCCCAACAAAAAAATCAACCTTCCATGGGGCCCCTTCCCAAAACATCTCTTACCTGCCGGGAGGGTATTAATCATTGATGTGCTCGGTCTATTTTTAATTATTGTCATGTTTTATAACACCGTCTCTTCACTCTCATTGATATCATAAAGTTTAACAGAAACAATTAGATTTAATAAAAGGAATGATAAATTCGGCATAAATTAATGGGATCTTTTATGAAAAATATATCGGTGGAATCAGGTCTGTTGTATGGAAGATATCAAACAATTGCGTTGTTTACGCTCGCTTTAGGCTTGCAATTAAACGAGAGGAAATTAATGCGTTTGTTAAAATTCATTATTTTTTTTCTGTGTGCTTTACAGTCAACAAATGTGTATCACAGGTTGTTTATCAAAATTACATCATAAAATGATGACTCTGCTGGTTGGTTATGATAAAACCGATTTTGTTCCACAGGAATGGTACCAGTTGGATGAGTTTGTTGAATTAACTCTGGACCAAGTAAGCCCATTTCCCGAGTCGAATGATCCAAACGAGTCGCTCTTACTTGCGAAATGACAATCG
Source organism: Aedes koreicus (assembly GCA_024533555.2). NCBI lineage: Eukaryota > Metazoa > Arthropoda > Insecta > Diptera > Culicidae > Aedes > Aedes koreicus. Next base: position 71,931 of record JAHHFK020005684.1, on the reverse strand, counting down.
TCGAATCGAGTGAGGTGACTCTCCGTGCAAATCAAACGTCTTGCCTCATTCGACCTGCAGATCAGACAGTGCAGGTCAGCGTCAGTTCCGGCTTCGACCATTTTTTTTTTTTGCTGTGGTGTTGAAAGAAACATCCACAACATTTGCACAAGAGTTCGTCCGCGTGAAACAGGCAAAATAAATTTCTCTTTCTCTTTCACCCACAAAATAAGTACAAGCGCTTTTTGCCCCGCGCCCTATTGAAAAAAGTGCGTTTCGCAAGCAGAGCAAAAGAAGACAACTGAAACTTGTTTCGTTCTGAAGACAGAGTAAAATAGATCAATTTCTGGCTTTTTTTACATTACATGTATGCCCATGGACCTATATTTTGGCAGGTTTACTTTTTGGATTACTTTGTAGATGTTTATAATAGTAGTGGCACGTTGTTGCTGCTGGCAACCCTTCCGAGAACTCATAGAGTGAGTACAGGGACCTGGCAACTCTATCCTATTTACTAGCGTTTGCAGTATGCAACCTATCGCGGGCCTTATTTGAATAAGGCCCATCTGACGTTTGTTACTACGGGTACGAACGCCTGTATTATTTACAAACAATGAATCTTTTGACGTTTGGTTGTAAGAGATGTTAGCAATAGGAAAATGACAGCCCACCAGGTCCCTGAGTGAATAGCAATGAAATGAGAAGCCCCGGGTGGGTGGAGGTAGCATCCATCAACATGACAGATTTGTAAACTGTCAAGATAAGTGAATAAAAGGAAGACGGTAGAAAGGAAACATAAAATCAAAACATAAGTTTAATTGAAATGAAATGTGATTTGGCCCGATTAGCTACAGGAGCAGTTTTCAGAGAATTTTATATATATTTGATCGAAGTGTTCATCATTATTACCGCGTACAGTTATTACTTAAATTCTATCATTCTAACGTTTGCATTTAAAAAAATTGACTTTTTTCGGATGATAATAAAACAAAAAGCTAAGAACGATAATTGCTTTTGATAAATTTCCCATGGAAGGTAATTATTTAAGCTTACTTGCAAAAAAAAATTCTACGACCTTGCGAGCGGTCTTCCAGCAGTTAACCTAAACATTCGCCATGGCGGACGAAAACATGTGTGTAGGTATGTTTTGAGTTCTTTCTTCGTTTTATTTATCAATTCCTCCTCAATTTTCGCGACAAAATTGTTGGAGTATATCTTACGCTTCAGGTTGGCCCATAAATTCTCGATGGGACGCAGCTGGGGGACGTTTGTTGGGTACCACATCGATATTCAGCCGCTCCATCTCCTCCAACGATTGCTTCGAGTAGTGGACCGATGCCAGATCCGGCCAGAACACCACGTCTTCGCCCTTATGGTATTTCTTGATAAACGACGCAACTTCTGGCAGGCATTTCGTACTATAAATTTCCCCGTTCACGGCCAGTCCGGAGCGAAAGAAGAGCGGCTTTGACATCACCTTCTCGCTGATTGTCAGTCACATCAGCACCTTCTTGGGGAACTTGGTGTGTGAAATGAACTTCACCTCGGAGCTCACTTCCTTCGTGGGGGAAGTAAAATACGATGCGCCCTGCCTGTCGTTGCCATCCAGGGTGAGATAGGTCTCGTCGTCCATCACCACCGCCACGTTGCGATTCGCCGTAAAAATCGAGTTGACCATCTTATTCAGCCGCTGCCGCTGCTTCATTGCCTGCTGCTCCGAAACCAGTGGACGCGACTTCCGGTTCCTGACATGTAGGTTCATGTTCGCCAGGTACTTTTTCACTGTTTGGTCGGTTGAACCGACCTCCCGGCCAAGCGCACGCAGCGATGTAGCCACTTTTCCCTCGGTCTTCCTCTTCAGCATCCTTTGGAGCTTCTTGTCCCTCAGGGTCTGTCGGCCGTCCGGAACCGGGCTTTCTTTCGATGCTCTGACTGTTGTCTAATGGTGCCAAGATGTTGTAGATGCCGGAACGGGCGTATCCGGCGTCCACAAAGTGCCGCACGATGTCCGTTTTCGACGCGGCGGTTTGCCGTTCTTTGATCGCGCACACTTCTGAACGGAGTTGCTTCACTGTTTTTGCCATCACGGTTAGAGTTCGACTGATAGAGCTGTCAAATTGCTGACTCATGGGTTACTATGATCGATACTGCATAGGTAGTTTTGTCAGTGCGAATGAAGGTAAATCCATGAAAAATCGGCAATGTTTGTCCATTTTTTTTTAAATGCAAACGTTAGTGCTTATATTCAAGTTTATATTTTATTTAACCTCAAATTGAATTTGTTCTAGAACTACGAAACTAGAAGCACTGAATTTGTAAGTTAATTATTACCTTAATTTCTATAATCAAACAAAACAAATAAAATAACTCCCACTTTTGTAGCTTGAATCGTATTAGCGTATTCACTTCCGTTCCCCAACAACTGTAAACATTTAAGTTTTCAAGATTTCATACATAAAATAAAATATTAGGCATTAAAAAAATATTTTTTTATAGTTCCTAAAATATGGGGGATCTCTCTGACCTCTCCCTAAGTCCGGCGCTGATGGTGATGATGATGATAATGTCGATGAGGATATATTAAATCTTCTGATGCCACGATTTTATTGCTCGCAGTTCCGATAGCGAAGAAGAGCAATGAGACTGTAATTTCAAAAGGAAATTATTCCGGAGGATATGGTGTGAAAGTAATTTCCTCTCCATTGAACACCTAGTGTTTACTGAATGAGTTCGTTCTAATGAAAATACTCGATTGAAAAAGTTCTCTTTAATGCGGTAGTCAGTAGATTGAGCCAAAATAATTTGCATATTTTAAAGCTCGCCTTCATTTTCTAATATTGGCTTATGAACAATGAACCTGATAAAGAATTTAAAGTCAAGCCATTATGTTTGTAGCAATTCTAAATTAATTGTAAAGCAACAATTTTGACTTTGACAAACGGTTGACATACTGCCAGGCAGAACGAATGTAACAAAACGGATGATATGAATATGGTTTGAATTCAGCTGACATTACATTCCAAATTCTTACCAATTGGCAGGCAGCGGTGGCTAATTCAATAGTTTTCTCTTCAGAACGCTAATAATTCGATCGTTTTTTGATTGATTTATTTATGAGATTTTTGCTCTAATCTAGTGGTTTTTACGACTGCCATTTATTTAATCAAGTATTTAAGATTTGACAAATAAAATATATTTTGTGTACATATTCATTCATCGGTGTTGAATTTTTGAAAGAATGTTGCGTTCCGCCTAGTATCAAGAAGCTCCCTATCACCGACAACGTTTTGATTTTCGAACATGATATTCCGAATTAACATTCTCTGCACATCCCCATTGGTACTGTTATGAATAGTTATTCTGTTGTGTTTTGATTTGCGTTGGATAGAGTTTTATTTCTTGGAAGAAATAAGTTTTGAGAAACTGTGGAAGTGATCGTTTTGATGCCAACTGTATGTGTAGATTTATAAAGCGTTTTAAGATCGAATATACGGATCACACCCACGCTATTTTAATTAGACCACGCATTACGGCAAGGATAGGGGTCAAATGAACATTTTAAAATAACTGAAACAGTTTGAACGCTAATAGCTTTATCGTTTCTCGATAGATTTTCGAGATTTTTGCTTCAATCAGGTGGAGTATTTTTTTTGCGACGGTCAATCATAAAAAATATCATTTATTAATGACTTTGAATTCCCAAACGGACCCGGAACAATCAATAATGCGGTAAGGATAATGGTCTCTTGCTGGTCGATCACATCAGCACAACCGTTGCCATTCAAACCAAACGTTCCTTTCCAGAGCCGCCAAATAATTTCTATGAAGCGAATCATAGAATGTACTAAAAAACTTAATCACTTACTTATGCCCACCCAACGTCCCATTATAACAGTACCTCCGCTACGAAACTAACGAAACTAATCAAACGGTTTAACGTAAAGGGTGATACGATCAAAATTTGGTCAAGGGAAAACGCGTGTAAATCGGTGAAATCGTTTATTTAAAAAATCAAATTAAATTTCTTTTTCAAGTTCAATTAGTATAAAATTCAGGAAAAATACTCAGTTAGGCTTCCGCTTTTCCAAATCCGAATTGCCGGGCCTTACGCTTGACCCCTGCCATCAGATTTTGTACAGCCACCTTGTCCACCTTCTTCGCCGCAGAAAGCCAGTTTGCCTTGAACTGCTGCTCGTCCTTAGCAGTTTTTTTGGTCTTCTTTAGGTTCCGCTTGACAATAGCCCAGTATTTCTCAATTGGGCGGAGCTCTGGCGTGTTGGCAGGGTTCTTGTCCTTGGGAACCACCTGCACGTTGTTGGCGGCGTACCACTCCATGGCCTTTTTACCGTAATGGCAAGATGCCGAATCCGGCCAAAACAGTACGGAACAACCGTGTTTCTTCAGGAAAGGCAGCAGACGTTTATTAAAACACTCTTTCACGTAAATTTCTTGGTTGACAGTCCCGGAAGCTATGCAAATGCTGCTTTTCAAGCCACAGGTACAGATGGCTTGCCAAACCAGATATTTCTTTGCGAACTTTGACAGTTTCGTGTGCTTGAACATATCTGCTACCTTTCCCCTTCCTTTTGCCGTATAAAACTCCTGTCCCGGAAGCTGCTTGTAGTCGGCTTTGACGTAGGTTTCGTCGTCCATTACCACGCAGTCAAACTTCGTCAGCATCGTCGTGTACAGCCTCCGGGATCGCGCTTTGGCCGTCGTATTTTGTTTATCATCGCGATTTGGAGTCACTACCTTCTTGTAAGTCGATAGTCCGGCTCGTTTTTTGGCTCGATGCACGGTTTTAGACGATACACCCAGCTTATTTGCGGCATCTCGGAGAGATAGGTTAGGGTTTCGCTTGAAACTACCGGCAACTCTCTTTGTCGTCTCAGCGGCTTCCGGTTTTCGATTTCCCCCCGATCCAGACTTCCTGGCTGTCGACAAACGTTCCCCAAACACTTTAATTACATTTGTAACGGTTGATTTGGCAACTTTTAGCGATTTTGCCAACTTTGCGTGCGAGTAGCTCGGATTTTCGCGATGCGCGAGCAAAATTTTGATACGCTGCTCTTCTTGCTTGGACGGCATTTTGACAACTGAAGAGTGAATTCCAAAATCAAAATAGGAGCAACATTCTACACACACACACCTTCAAAATGAGGGGTGTTCAGGTTTTTTAAATGCAAAATTGAAAGAAATACGTCAAGTTGATATTGACCAAATTTTGACCGTATCGCCCTTTAGTCTATGTCAACCGGTCGTGTGTTAAACACAACCCCACTGTTTTTTTATGAATGGATTCCTTTTGCGAATACACACATAACATATAATTCCAATTGATATTATTATGATTGATGAACGTCCGCCGGTTAGGCTGACAATCCAAGACTTATGTTGACTTTGCTCCAGGCTTATCAGTTCCACGTATTTTCTGCTGAAGATTGTAAAATTGTTCAGCGTCAAAATGTTGAAGTGTTCAGAAATATTCCTCTTTATAAGTAGATTTGGAAATGCTCCTTGAAAACACTAGTCGGCAAAATAGAAACTTATTTCGCTCCCATCGGCATTTCTTTAATTGCGAATTTTATAAATTTTACCTCACTGAATTCAAATAAAGGGTGACCCACATCAAATTGCATCACAATAAACCGTCCAGTAAAAGTTTGATGTTCCGGAGGAAGTAAGGAAGCAGAAATTTTCAAAGTTTACCAATAAATGATTTGGCAAGCGATCTGCTCATGTGGCAAACGGAATGCGCCGTTAGTGACTACCGGGACTGTAAACGGGGAGATCTACCTCAAGGAGTGTCTACAGAAGTGTCTGCTTCCTGTGATGAAGCAACACGAGGGCCCTACGATCTTCTAGCCGGATCCAGCTTCGTGCCAATGTTGTTTTGGAGTGGTACGAAGCCAACGGGGTCACTTTCGTACCCAATGACGTGTTGCTTCAACAGAGGAAGCAGACGCTTCTGTAGACACTCTTTGAGGTAGATCTATCCGTTTACAGTCCCGGTAGTAACGAACGGCGCACTCCGTTTGCCACATGAGCAGATCGCTTGCCAAATCATGTATTTCTTGGCAAACTTTGAAAGTAGCTGATTCCTTACTTCCTCCGGAACATAAAATTTGTGCTGGGTGGTGAAGAATAGTAGCCCTGGAAGCTGCCGGAAGTCCGCCTTGACGCAAGTCTCATGATCCATGATGAGACAAAGGGGCTTCGTCAGCATCGGGGTGTACAGTTTCCGGACCCGTGACTTTCCCACCGTATTTTGCCGTTCGTCACGATTTGGAGCCTTCTGCACTTTGTACGTATGCAGTCCTACTCGGTCCTTGGCTCTCTGAACGAAAGACTTGGACAGATTCAACTTTTTGGCCACATCCCTGACCGAAGCATTGGGATTCCGCTTAAACGCTTTCACGACACGCTTGTGATCCTGATCACTAATAGAACATCCATTCTGACCACAATTCTACTTCCGTTGGATGCTCAGAGTTTCGTAATAACGTTTAATTAGACGACTCACCGTTGACTGCACGATTCCGAGTTGTTTTCCGATGTCCCGATGCGAGAGTTGAGGATTTTCCAGGTGCTTGCGCAAAATCAATTCGTGGCGTTGCTCTTCGGGTGACGCAATTTTTAACAATTTTCGAAAAACTGACAGCGACAATTATACAACAAAAAAACACTCTAAACTATTTCTATCCAAATTTTCAAGAGAAAATATCCAGTGCGTAATTTTCTACAGCGTTTTTTCCGTGTTGCAATTTGATGTGGGACACAATTTATGGGAATATTCCACTCAAACTTTTAAAGACATTCTAGAGAAACGATGCAGAAGCTATGACATTGTCCGCCGAGGAAATGTACGAGAAAAAGAAGAAAAAATCTCGAAGTGAAAAGAACCCTAGTAATAAAATAACTAGGGTATATATTGATATAGTGTAAGTAAATAAACTTTTAGTAAGCTAAACTGATCGAAAAATGCCGTTACTATTAAAAGTAAACTTGAAACTAGATTAACAGTGAATGTTTAGTTCTCACCAACATGTAGAGATGAAATGATGGCGTTATAAAAGCAGACTTGGCTAAATTCCGGAAGATTTTATGGCATGTTACGTTACAAAGCGCTACTTACTGTTGAACGAGGGACTCCGAGTGATTTTGCTAAGTCATGATGCGCCATAGACGGATGCTCCACACTTTTGTGCAAAAAAATTTCTCGCCCTTTTTCATTCGAGTCTATCAACCCGGGAACAACTTAACACTTCTAGTACATTGTCACTGAAACTCAAAAAATTGGTCCGGTGGTACTGTCAAACGTGTCAAACCGTAAAAAATCAAGCGTATCTTCTAAAAAGGTCGGAATGCGTATATGACATGCAATACTGTGTGCGATAAAAAATGTTAGTGTAAAGTTTTTTACATTTTACGCTTGCAATGAACACGGAACCAGTGGAAATCTAAAAGTGAGTCGTACATAAATTACATCACGCACTGAAAGAAGGGAGAGGTATTAGGTGTGACAATCGGTGCAACATTTTGATTTGCTTCATATAAAACGTGTTTCAAAGGGGATGATTAGCGTTTCCTAAGGGGAGCGGTCAATCATCAATTGCGATCAATCAAGGGATCATTCAAACATGAAGTCCATTATTTTTAATATTTGTTTGTTAGCCCTTTGAATATTTCCGAAAGCGAAATAACGTGTGGAAGGCAAAAGCGATTATTAGTTTGTTTGCCAAACCAGTAATTTAAAGTTCTTTGTGTAGAGCAGATTTTAATGTTTTGTAAAATGATCCAAAATGTACACTAATTGTATACTAGCAACTTAACTTTAATAATGTACAAAAAAAATTTAAAAATATTCAAATTGTTCCAAATTTCGCCAAAAAACCCTCAACCGCTTCAATCTTTCGCTTTTCACTCGAAATTTGCACTTGAAAAAACTCCGCAAACGAATCTTGCTTCCGGAAGTTACTCGATAAGATTGATACGAGTACAGTGACAATTTATTCGAGGCGTCAAGCATTCGTTCTAATCACGGTTCTAATATTACAAAACGCAATTTTTAGCAATATTTAGCTCCCTCTCGTGAGGGAGAGAGAGGTAACAAGATAGTAAAGACATATATAAAGTTTGACATCCGCTTAGTCCCAGCGTAAATGTAAATCTTTTACATGAAGTACATTAAAGCAAAAACAAAATCATTGTTTAAACGGTTTATATGGCCAATCAATAACCTTCAATTATTTTCAGATTTATTGGATATAATACACCGCGCGTCTATCGTACACAGAAAAAAATATTGTAGTAAAAACTACCATTTAACCCGACTTTGCCCATCTTTAAAACTACCATGAAATTTCAGTCATATTTACTACGTTTATGGTACAACCTTCAACATTTCTGGTATATTTGACAGACCTCATATTGATATCAACCGCACCATCGTCGATCTAATCGCAGGCATGGTAAAATCAAGCGCATTTATAGTCAGGAGAAAATTGTTGGTGTTTGCGCATAATTTATCACTCGAAATCAGGGGGGCAACCATTAAGGATTTCGCTGTAGCTCACATGGATTTCAGTATCAATGTGATGAATATATGGTTAGGATGAACGCATCAACCTATTCTTTCTAACATTCAACACTTTCATATGTGCACATTGTCACGTCGTTATAATATACGAAGCGAGTGTGAAAGAGATAGTTGATTTGTTCTGTCATGCCTGTCGTGCCTTGGCATTGATCGATTTGTTTTGATGGGCCATATTTCGACAAAGATTTTTCAACAGGGCCTAACTGACAAACGGAAACAATGGCTTGTTCCGTAAATTTCTTGTAATACAAAATATACCCATGTTAGCTTTAAAACAATCGAATAGAAGGACTCTTGTTGTTAGAAATGGCTGTGGAAGATTAATGAGGCAAGCTTCCAAGGTCGACAAATTTAGGGAAGAGACAATTGTGTACGTTTATCAGTTAGGCCGAAATGAAAACTCTTTGTCGATTTCAGTTGTCAGATGTCCAAAATTGTCAAAATCATGTGAACTATGGTGCATCCAGGGAAACTGCCCCCATATTAATCTCATTGTTCCTATATTCATCCTACGATGAATCAAAGAAAATGCATATAGGAACAATGAGATTAATATGGGGGCAGTTCCCCTATATGTGGTTGACAGCGAAGTTGGCCCCCTGCTCGAAATGGCAACTGAAGTTATACCGCGAATATAAAAATTGACTCTTTTGATATGGTACGCTTGCTTGTTATTTTGCAACCACTCATGACGCAACAAAAACACGCTGCGCCGAATAGAAAAATCGGTGCATCTGCCAGGGACGATCCCAATGTTTACGTTGCGGGGCGACATCTACGATTTGCAAGTGGTTACACGAAACCAAGTTAATCTGTCATGTTGTGAGGCGGTTGGAGTCTATTATCAATACAATGCTTTTGTGACAGAAAACCGTATGTCAAAATGTTCACACACACAATGACATTGCGTTAGCGGTATTGGTGACATATTTATATTGACAAATAAAAAAGATGTCGACAAAGATTTTTCATTAGGGCCTTACTGAAAAACGTAAACAATGGCTTCTTCCGTAAATTTCTCGTGGCACAAAAGCTACCAATGTAAGTCTCCAATTCTGTCGGATAGGTGAACTCTTCCTCTTCGAAATTACCGTGGTGGAGATTGATTAGGCAAGTTTTCAACGACGATAAACTCGCGAAAAAAGCCATGGTTTACGTTTGTCAGTTAGGCCCTAATGAAAATGTTTTGTCGAAGTGGCTAATAAACCATGGCTAGATTTTGCGGTGCGCATACCTTAGCATAAATTTCCAAACATTCCAACGAACAATCCATATCACTACACGCCGCATCAAATTAATTTTAAATCATTCCATCCACTCTGCCACCAATGCCAACGAACTACATTTGACAAATCAGTTTATAAAACATCAACTTGCCGGTGCTGCCTTTCCCTCGGCCCTTTGAATTTCACATCCAATAAAGTGGGAAATCAAAACCAAATTTCATTATTAATTTCAATTTCACCACCAGACCAGGCTGTGTGCCTCTTTTTGTTAGTTTCTCTACATATTTATATTCAACTCTGGCAATAATGCTCGACTCGCTTGATTGACAAATGCATTTAAGATAGCACAGGAAATTGTGTTTTTCTCCGCTAGTGTTTCTCTCATTTAGACTTTGCCACTTGTTTGCCATATATAGTTATGGGCTTGTGTAGGAATTTCCTGTGGAGTGGAACCGAAACGGAAATAAGTCTGTTGATTCGAAAAATTAAATCAATTTTCTATCACGGTTCTATGATGAGCATTTTTATTTCGACATTTTTTTAACTGAAATGAATGTACATACTAAATCGGACTCTTTTGTGTATTGCAGGTTTCCCAATGTGAACATTTTCTAGGCGCTGTTGTGTCAACGATTCGAAAGCGGACGATATGGTAAGTTTCGTTTGATCAAGAATATCCCCCCTCTAAGTGAAGTTATTAGTAGTATGACTAAATGACTTTGCCAATCTCTACTGAAAATTCCAGTTCTCAAGTACAGGACTTCCCACTGCGCCTGTAAATCAGCTAGGAACTATCAACAACCAACGTTTGCGGTAAAAACGATGCACAGACATGCTCTTATTAGCTGTTCACCCTCCGACAAACCTAGGCGACAAAAATTATCTCTACATTCCCCTGTACCAACCGCATGAAAACCACCCGCCAGGATAAGAGATAACGATGAGCGTAGAGTCGCTCAGTTTATTTTTCTTCTTGCAATGAACCTCCATCTGAAAGCCATCAACATATTGCCACTTTGCCCACGCTGCGGAAGAAAGCACCCCCTCCCGTTTCCGGGACCTCCCAGCGGGAACGTAAAAGTGATGCCAAGCTCCACCGACGTTTTTAATGTCGTTTTAATGTATCGCGATAAGCGGGAAAAGTGAAACTGATGGCAGTTGGGGATGTTTTCCGGGAAACTCATTTTTTATGTTTCCAAACATTTAGGCAGATCACATCATAGACGAATTGTGACTTTTAATATCTGGCGCAATGCAACTTCATAAATATTCAAACAAACAACGCTGTCATCTTGGTGGTCCGTATGTCTGTGAAAATAACACTCAATCCCAATACCAAAAATAAACAATTTTTTTTATTTCAAAAGTTTCATCCAATCATAGTATGAATAATGAAAAATTCAATCTGCCTACAGCTATCCCAAAGGAACGAACTTGCCTAAATTTCCGAAAAACCGAATTTGATTAAATGTGAAAGATTACAAACACATTGGTCTTTCATCTAAATTTAATTACGCTTCTGGAGCGAGCGCCTTTCCCGGTCACAAATTAATGTTCTAATACACTTCGATGTTAATACAGTGGGGGAGGGGGGGGGAGGGGCGACCCCGGCGTAGTGGTAAACATCCATACCTCTCACGCTAAAGTCACGAGTTCGAATCTCACCCCCGGACAAGTTACGAAAATACCCAAAAGGTATTTGAGTGACTACGATGGGAGATGAACCAGCTCACGGCTGAAAATCTCGATAAAAAAAAAAAAAAAATAATACAGTTGGGGAAAATTCCTATAAGTGCACCATAAGGGTTCTAATTATATTTTCAACAGTTGTTTTCCGTGCAAACAAAAACATTTTTCGGGTAAAGCCTGTCCACGTTAAATTTCGGACACTTTTCTTTCAGTGTAAATTTTGAATTATTTCACGGATCGGAACGGATCGCGGGAACACGGAACATTCTGGCCACATGTTTTCATTTCGGAATCTCAGAATTGCCATCATTCATAAAATCAGAAGTGGAACAAATCGAAAAGTATGCTCCCGACAAATGGACAAGGTGGTAGCCATTATTGAGAAAAATCCCAATCTTTTTGTGCGAAATGTGGCTCGCAATGTTGGGAAGTCAAAATCATACGTACAAAAAGTGAAGCAGAGGCAAGGACTGAAGGCGTACAAAGTGAAAAAGGTGCCCAACCGTGATGATAAGCAAAATTTCACTGCAAAAAGTCGTGCTAAGGAGCTTTACACCATTTTTTTGCAAATATTTTCTTGAATCATAATGGACGACGAAACATACGCACTCGAAGACTTTAAACAGCTTCCGGGCTGGCTTTTTATACCGCAATGCAAAGGAACGCCGTTGCTGAGCATTTCCGGACAAAGAAGGTGTCCAAATTCTCGAAGAAGTATTTGATTTGGCAGGCCATATGTAGTTGTGGTCAAAAATCTAAAAGTTTCGTCTCTACCGGCACTATCAATAAGCATGTGTACGAGAAAGAACGTCTGCAAAAGCGGTTACTACCGTTTATTAGAAGCCACGACTCTTCAGCTCTGTTGGCCCTGATTCGGATTTTGTTTCTTTTCACAATCCGGCCCAGAATTGGAATAGGACAAAGAAGACCAAAGCCTACCAAAAACAGCCAATCCACCAAACTGTCCAGAGCGTCGCCCTAGTTAAGCGGAAACTCTTCGAAGCTAAGAAGAAAGCAAATGGTACCGATGATATCAAGAAGATGGAGAATCGTCACGTCGGTCGTATCTGAGGTTACCGTACTGAACCTGATGGTAGGTGTACCACAGAATGTTCGAGAACTTTACAGAAAGCAGGATTAACATCTTTATCCACTGTTTTCAATGTAGATGTAACTATATTATTGGCAATATAAAAAATTGGTTATGTTGAATTATGTGTAAATTTTTTTTGGTTGCTATTATATTGGTGTCCAAAATTTAACGTGGACAGGCCTTAGAAATCATAAAGAAATCTTATGGCATCAAATTTTATTTTGAAAAACCGATTCAAAACAAGAAATAACAAAAGCTAATATTCGATTAGTTTACCATTTTTCAGAATTGTTTTATAAATCTGTGAAAAACTAGAATTTCCAACATTTCCGAAGTTTGTAGCTCACGAATTATTCCCAATTAAAGTCCACCACTGTAAACTCGTCTCGCCAGGATTTTCGAATGGATTCAGGTTAGCAAGCCAGTTCATAACCTGCATGTTTCTTCCGGAAAACCATGCCAATGATTTCTTGCTCACGTGAACAGCTGCGTTAGTTGGTTGAAAGATGAAGTTTTTGTCCATAATAGCTCTCTGGATTCCTTCTGGTGGCATTTTGTGGCAAAGGGAGTATGCAGTTCATGCAAAGTAGCCGGGCAGAAAACGGTGTCCTCGACAGATTGGGTGAGGATCGTTTGAACCAGGTGTTCTTTCTAAGCGGTGTCCAAGCTAGTTGGATCGCTAGGAAAAGACCTTCCCAACAAACATCAGTGTCGAATAACCACTTGTTCAAACAAATTTTGGGAAGTTTCTAGAAGAAAAAGCTGAACAACTTCTCCAAATTTGTTTGAACAAATTTTAACAGTTATTCAGCATTGATGAATGTTGGGTTGATATGCCTTGGCAATAAGTGATCAATTTTGATTGGTTACATTTCTTTGTATAGTTACAGTGACCGGCGAAAAAGAAAGATCATTCTGTAATGAATATGTAAATGTTTACAAAAGTCATAGATTTGCAAAAGAGCTGGACGATGTGATACATCCTGTCAAAAGATTCACATGGAAGTTTGGGTTGACTTACGGGTAATTCAAATACATTTTAACTAATCATTTTTTTTGTCGTTGCACGAAGCACGTAATTAATTATAATGTTTGAAAATTGGAAATATCATTTTTATCAACATGCAACCCTAGGAGTGGACAGCAATTTTTCTGCTAGAACCAAAGATGTGAAGAGAAAGTATTGAGAGTACGACAGGTTGTGAAATTGAATAAAAGTAGTTGAAGTTGAGCGTAGGGCATGTTTGGAAGGCGTTATCTGGTAATATTTTTTTGTTACGCAAACGAAAATTATCAACCACTTCAGAAAAAACTATTTTTATAGGGTATGTCGAAAAAAAGATCAGTTTTAAAATTCAACAGAAAAATCGTAATTAGTAATCAATATCATCCCCTTTCGCCATGATGATCGCCTGTAGTCGTTTTGGCATGCTTTCCACCAGGTTTGTGAGGTAACAGGGATCCAGTTCGTTCCAAGCCTTCTTCAATGCCGAATGATACGTTTGTTTGTTGGTTACGTCTGTTTTTTTCACATTATTACCGATTGGGTTCAAGTCAGGGTTCTGGGGCTGCCATTCTAAGCGTTTGATGCGACAGGATCTGAAAAGGCGGCTCATGTGTTGATGAGTGCGATATGTAGGGTCTAGGTGGTGGAGTCGCCTTCCTGGCGTCGGTGGTTGTCACCACGTTGTGAGGAAATAGGCCGACGGAACATAAACGAGGAAAAAAAACCTCACTGACACATTTCATTTTTCAAAGCGACTTGCTGTGTTGCATTTTTGCCCCTCAACCAATGCACAGTGGGCAAATATTGACCCAAAATCCCATTAATTTAGACGGCGTCCTAAAAACAGCTTATCTAATGGTAAAAACTACAAGGTACAGTCCAATGGGGTTGTGTGCAAAGGTGACGAAGGACTACGCAGCAATCTAATTCCCATACACTTTCCAGAGACGTCAGGGCCATCCGCCAATTGATTTAAGTTAGTCGGGAAGCTACGGTTTCAACCCGCTCGGAAATATCATAGAGGAAGGTTCATAATGCTTATCGCTTTGGAGCAAACGACAGTATCGGGTTAAAATGCTTCAGCACCCGGTAGATGTGGTGCTATACGTTTTCTTTTTCCGAACTTTGCTACTGGAACTTCCGAGATGGTGGAGCGAGAATGCACCATAAGAGCATATCCTGGTGATGTGATCGACATCCTGGAGATCATTATCCTTATTGCGTTGTAGATGGTTGTGGTCTGTTTGGGAATTCAAAGTCTATTATTGCCAATAGACGTCTAGGTCGAAAAAGTGCTAATGGAACGTTAGACCAGCATTCCCAAGTAACAATTTGAGTTGTATCAAGGTTATGTAGATCACGATGTAAACTTGTAGAATGCTATAAAACTACGATAAAACCTTCAATGTTACTTGGGTTAGGAAGTAAATATGTAAGAAAATTCTATTGTAAACTTTTTAGAGAGCATTTGGTGGCTCTGAAAAGGGCCAAGAAAACTTTATTGTACACTCTTTAGAAAGCATTTGGTGGCTCTTAATTGTGAGACGGCCCCGGTTGTATTTTCCACGATGGTTGAGAGGGCCACTATCTTTAACGCGTTATGGAAGATAGTTATGGATCTGTTGGTTCGATAGGTGGTTCGACGCGCTTCGCCATTTATTCCGGGACGCGGCGTTTAAAGCAATGCCATGTTCAGCCGGGTAATGGAAATTTCAAACAGCACAAGAGAAAAATTCAAACTAACTCTTTAGTTGGAAAATTGATTTGGTCGTCCTGAAAAGGACGGATTTAGTTGACGGGGCGAAACATGGTTCGCAATTAAACTTGGGCTTTCTTCTCTTGGTATTCTTGGTTCAGTTCCTTGTCGTTGCGGGTGGCCATCTGTAGGTGACGTGGGATAATTCTTGTCTCGTTGTTGCCACGGGCGGCATTTCTCGCCAACTCGCAGCTGAAGCCTGTTTCTCGCAGCGAGGTTGACGGGAGCATCGGCACCAACAGCCAACTGCATCAACGCCCCTCTGGGAAACGACTGCTCGCCAGTGCACCCTCCAGAGTGATTGCTACCGCCAACTGCGATCCTACAGCCACTGCACAGCTCCACGACTGTCGTAAGACTGAATCAAAATGTTCTGCTAACAGCTATTAGTTAATGGCGTTGGATGCTATGACACGAAAGAAGGCGGTACCAACGAAGGCAATGTGATACAAATTGCATCAAAGGGGACGAACTTCAATTATTGGGCCACAATAATTAGTTTTATTTATTACACGCTAGACGGATAATTTTACTAACCGAAACATTTCTAATTTGCTTGCCACCGCCAGCAAAAAATCTGCTATGCACAACTAGGAACTACAACGAACTCAACCACATGGTCGGTCTGAAGTGTCGCAGTTCGAGTGGAATTATCCGTTCAAGGATTTCATTCGTTGGTTGTTCAACGTTTTTTTGTCGTTTACTCCGGGACGCGGCGTTTAATGAATGCTATGTTCAGCCGGGGCGCGGTAATTGAAATTAATTTGACACAGCACAAGAGAAATTTTCAAAAAAAATCTTTGGTTGGCAAACTGATTTGGTCGTCCTGAAAAGGACGGATTTAGTTGACGGGGGAGACACATGGTAACCAACTGCAACAACGCTGCAACAACGCTCTGGGCAACGACTGCTCACCAGTCATGCCGCCAGCTACGATCCAACTGCAGATCCTACTCTGCACAGCTGAGCGACCGCCGAAAAACTTAATCAAAACGCGCAGGTGTACCCCTTATATAACATTCATGGCTGCCTAGGAGACGTTCGTTACTTAAATATGAAGTCTGTGTTAGGAAAGTACTGTGTATTTGGTAAATTTACTCTGAAAAATCGACATTATAAGACAACACCTCATATTTGCGTTAATTTTATTAGTTGCATGTTAAAAATCAATAGATTTAAATAATGGAATCAAAGTGTAGAAAATGTCTTAACCTAATGCTGCAAACATTTTGGAAATCGATCGTGAAATTACTAAGTAATTAACGTTCAAAACCTGACCGTTTTTCCTGACGGTCCAAATTTTCGCAATTTGAATGTATACCCCAGCATCGAAAGCACAGACGTAGTCCTACGTCAAAAATGCGGAGAATTGAATGGTATTTGTGTCATTTAGGGTTGACTGCAGTAAGAGTCCCATTTTATCCATTTCTCCCCTCATTTTGGATGCAAACTAGAATTATCACCCAAAAATTCAACTCGGTGCTCCTATATTGAACCATAGTCCACTGAAAATTTGCAGAAAATGCTGGAGAACTGAATGTAATAAATTTTACTTTGATCGAATGTAAATGGTCCATTTTATCCCATTTCCCCACATGCATGCATAAACTCATATACCATGTGGTTCTGAAGATTGGCACCAGTAATATTAGTCTCACTTGCACTTTACTTATGTGAAAATGTCCGGAAAATCGAATGGTGGTGGTCTTGTTTGGAGTTGACCTCAGGATATTGTCCATTTTACCCGGTTTCCCTTCATTACTTAATAAACTCATATACCATATTGTAACTTATTTATGAGATGAAATTTTTTCGAATAAATCTAGTTTCAAAATGACAATCTATTAAACCGCATGACATATGAGTTTTTTTTTTCAAGTTTGAGGGCAAACCCACCAAACTGTCCTGGACTCTGTCCAATCGAAAGCTATTGGGCCACGATGAAGCGCAAATTTCAGTAGACCAAAGGAGAGGCAAAACAAGTAAAGGAAATGATGAACAAATGAAGAAAATTACTGAGGAAAACCGTACCGGAACCGACTACAGGCTCTGATGGTCGTCAATCGCATCGACGTTTGTAAGATGAAATAATTAAAAAAAAAATGATTAATTTCGATAACAACAGCCAATTTTACCAATCAATCAAAAGTGTCGCAATAATTATCGACTAACCCTTTACCTAAAAAAGAAATATTGTAACCACACAGAAAAAAATTGTGAATTTTAACAGGCAGGTATAATTTTCCCTCGTTTAATTCCAAACCAAAGCAAGCGTAAACAACGAGATTGTTTGCAATCTTTCATACGCCATACAACATTGTTGGAAATCTTTCATACAATAGCGATACCCAGCTGTAATTTACACGAAATATCCCAGTAATTTCTGTCAAATCTAGCATTCCCTTTATGTGCATTAGATAACGCAGAAAATAAAATGTTTCTTTTAAACTGCGCAGCGTGCGATTGTTGAAAAAGGTCATCAGCCAATTGAGTTTAAAAATGCAGCAAGCTAGTTTTATTGCTTCTGAAAAACAGCATTGGTTAGCGCTATTCAATGACGTAACATTTCAATATGGTAAATCTAATAAATCTGACGAATTACTAACAAACCTGCCACACTCACCCCGATAATATATTTTTTATAAATATAAAGTTGACACTTTTAACATGTACTTTTAACTTTTAACCAACCCCACTGAAACAGAAAAATTGCAATAGATTACAAAATTATCCTTATTTATAGAACTGCACTGGTTATTCCGAAAATCTCCATAGTTTCGGATTCCAAGGTGGGAGTACTGGGGTAACTACCTATCCAGGAATGGTGGATATAATATTTTGAGATGCGAAACATGGCATGCGGCATATCAAACTTCATGATTTTGCAAAACAAGGTCATCAAAAGACATTTTGAGGATTTCTGGCCATAATGGCCACTAAAAAAAGCCCTGCGAGATCCGCCCCCCCCCCCACCACCCCAATATACCCCCCGCCCCCCCATACCAAACACCACCC
This sequence comes from Aedes koreicus, assembly GCA_024533555.2. Taxonomy (NCBI): domain Eukaryota; kingdom Metazoa; phylum Arthropoda; class Insecta; order Diptera; family Culicidae; genus Aedes; species Aedes koreicus. The sequence goes on along the minus strand of JAHHFK020005684.1, from coordinate 53,568 downwards.
CCCCCCCCCAATCAATTATTAACCTACTTTTTACAACATCCCCCCCCCCCCCCCCACCCTTTATCCCCCGAACAAAATTTGCCATCATAAACACACCCCAAACACCACAACAAAAAACACAAAAACCCTTTCCACCCCAAAAACCACAATATTTGTTCTGACCAGGGCTGGCAAATGTCATTTTCAATGAAAATGACCGACGATTTTTACCGAACTACGTCTGAGAATCTCATCGGGCGAGAAAACGATGATGGAGATTTTCTTCTAAATCTCATCGAATTTTTCGTCATGACAGCACGTGACAGTGTTTTGGTCATCGCTATTACAAGCACATTTATTGATAAAATTGTATGTTTCATCACAAAACTTGCAATAAAACGTACACTCTGTCGATTACATATTATTGCTTGGCTAATTTCAAGTTAACTAGTTAGAAATTTGTAAAACTAAATCGTATGAGAAAAAAATCTCATGACTGCATGATGGTGTGAGACTGACAAGAAAGCTCATGATAGTTCGTTTCTTCTCATGACAGTGAGATGGTCTGTTTTATCATTGTCACATGATGGCCGTGAGATTTACCAGCTCTGCCACACCACATTTTAGTGCACCAAAGCATAACGAAATTCAGAAAAAGAGTACGAAGAGGACGGACGGATTACAAAAGTGAGGCGAGGCCTACTTTGTTCAATCGCTCCTACGAGCATAAGCAGTACGGTAAAGTTTTCTGGAAAATGATTTGGTTAGATATATGGTAAGAAATTTAAAGAATGTGCTCCGAAGAAAAAGTTTTGCAAAATCATGAATACCAAATACTCCACGTACGGAGAATACAGATAAAACAATTATAGTATGTAAAATCATGAAGTTTGATATGCCGCAAGCAAGGTTTTGGAAAAGATTTGAATATGGCCACTGTTCGGACCAAAGGTCGGATTTAAATACAAACCGTTTTTGGCTATCACCTTAACAGGATGATCAAACTGTGGAATTTAATTTTTGCATAATTTACTGATTTGTCGTTTTAACTTTTAATGTCGATATTTTCCTACTTACAATTTTTAGTTTGCTTTCCGTCCACAACTTCCTTCTACCTCGTTGATACGGTCAAAATTTGGTCAATATCAACTTGACGTATTTCTTTCAATTTTGCATTTAAAAAACCTGAACACCCCTCATTTTGAAGGTGTGTGTGTGTAGAATGTTGCTCCTATTTTGATTTTGGAATTCACTCTTCAGTTGTCAAAATGCCGTCCAAGCAAGAAGAGCAGCGTATCAAAATTTTGCTCGCGCATCGCGAAAAATCCGAGCTACTCGCACGCAAAGTTGGCAAAATCGCTAAAAGTTGCCAAATCAACCGTTACAAATGTAATTAAAGTGTTTGGGGAACGTTTGTCGACAGCCAGGAAGTCTGGATCGGGGGGAAATCGAAAACCGGAAGCCGCTGAGACGACAAAGAGAGTTGCCGGTAGTTTCAAGCGAAACCCTAACCTATCTCTCCGAGATGCCGCAAATAAGCTGGGTGTATCGTCTACAACCGTGCATCGAGCCAAAAACGAGCCGGACTATCGACTTACAAGAAGGTAGTGACTCCAAATCGCGATGATAAACAAAATACGACGGCCAAAGCGCGATCCCGGAGGCTGTACACGACGATGCTGACGAAGTTTGACTGCGTGGTAATGGACGACGAAACCTACGTCAAAGCCGACTACAAGCAGCTTCCGGGACAGGAGTTTTATACGGCAAAAGGAAGGGAAAGGTAGCAGATATTTTCAAGCACACGAAACTGTCAAAGTTCGCAAAGAAATATCTGGTTTGGCAAGCCATCTGTACCTGTGGCTTGAAAAGCAGCATTTTCATAGCTTCCGGGACTGTCAACCAAGAAATTTACGTGAAAGAGTGTTTGAATAAACGTCTGCTGCCTTTCCTGAAGAAACACGGTTGTTCCGTACTGTTTTGGCCGGATTTGGCATCTTGCCATTACGGTAAAAAGGCCATGGAGTGGTACGCCGCCAACAACGTGCAGGTGGTTCCCAAGGACAAGAACCCTCCCAACACGCCAGAGCTCCGCCCAATTGAGAAATACTGGGCTATTGTCAAGCGGAACCTAAAGAAGACCAAAAAAACTGCTAAGGACGAGCAGCAGTTCAAGGCAAACTGGCTTTCTGCGGCGAAGAAGGTGGACAAGGTGGCTGTACAAAATCTGATGGCAGGGGTCAAGCGTAAGGCCCGGCAATTCGGATTTGGAAAAGCGGAAGCCTAACTGAATATTTTTCCTGAATTTTATACTAATTGAACTTGAAAAAGAAATTTAATTTGATTTTTTAAATAAACGATTTCACCGATTTACACGCGTTTTCCCTTGACCAAATTTTGACCGTATCACCCTTACCTGGCTTGCGACACATCAAACTTCATGATTTTGCAAAACTAGGTCATGAAAAGACGTTTTGAGGATTTCTGACCGTACTGGCAACATCTTTTCCAAAACCAGACTTGCGACATATCAATCTTCATGATTTTGCAAAACTTTATCTTCGGAGGACATTCTGAGGATGTCTGCCCATACTGGCCACATGAAGAAGCACTTCGGGATCCAAGTTCCTCCGGGAAAACGGCCATATTAGAATCTTTTCCTAAACCTGGCTTGCGACATATCAAACTTTATGATTTTACAAAAATAGGTCTTTGGAGGACATTCTGATGATTCCTGACCATACTGGCCACTTAGGAAGACCCTGCGGAATCCGAATTCCTCCAGGAAAGATTCAAATATTCCATATTCAAAACGTTACCAAAACCTGGCTTGCGACGTATCAAACTTCATGATTTATCAAAACTTAGTCTTCAGAGGACATACTTAGGGAGTGGAGTGGCCCTGAAAGATCCGAGTTTCTCCGGAAACGTGTCCAAATTCAAATCGTTTCCAACACCTGGCTTGCGACGTATCAAATTCATGATTTGGCAAAACTTTGTCTTTGGAGCAATATGGATCAATATCCATTTCCACCCAGGCTGAATCCGGATCCGCGATGCTCATTTTATCGGATCCCGAGTCATTCAAAATTTTGCTCATAAATAATTCTCACTATCGAACGAAACAAAAACGAAAGCGGAAATCCTGTTTCAACCGCAAAACCACGATATTTGTTTTGACATAAGCTCTTCTAACTATGCTTGTCTCGGCTAGCGGTCCATGCCCCAACTAAACCATTTTTTACAAAAGCATACTGTCGAGCTGGAAAAGACACGCACATTTTAGTGCACCAAAGCGTAACGAAATTCTGAAAAAGAGTACGAAGAGGACGGACGGATTGCAAAAGTGAGGCGAGGTCTACTTTGTTCAATCTATCCTACGAGCATAAGCAGTACGATAAAATGATCCTGGAAAATGATTTGGTTAGATGTATGGTAAGAAATTCAAAGAATGTCCTCCGAAGAAAAAGTTTAGCAAAATCATGAAGTTTGATATGTCGCAAGCCAGGTTTTGGTTGCGATTCGAATATGACCACTCTTCCGGAGGAGCCGGCAGGGCTTCCCTAAGTGGCTAGTATGGTCAGACACCCTCAGAATGTCCTCCGAAGACCTAGTTTGGCAAAATCATAAAAGTTTGGTATGTCGCAAGCCAGGTTTTGGAAAAGATTTGAATATGACCACTTTTCCGGAGAAATTTGGATCCCGCAGGGCTTCTTTTAGTGGCCAGTCTGGCCAGAAATCCAGAAATTGATGATATAGTTTTGCTAAATCATGAAGTTTGATATGCCGCATGCCATGTTTCCAAATCATGAAGTTTGATATGTCGCAAGCCAGGTTTCGGTAACGATTTGAATATGGCCACTTTCCCGGAGGAACTCGGATTCCGCAGGGCCTCCCTAAGTGACCAGTATGGTCAGACAACCTCAGAATGTCCTCCAAAGACCAAATTGTGCAAAATCGTGAAGTTTGATATGTCGCAATCCAGGTTTTGCAAAAGATTTGAATATGACCACTTCTCCGGAGGAACTCGGATCCCGCAGGGATTCTTTTAGAGGCCAGTATGGCCAGAAAGCCTCAAAATGTCTTTTGATGACCTAGCTTGCCGCATGCTATGTTTAGCATCAAAAATATTATGTCCACCATCCCTGGACAGGTACCCCAGTACTCCCACCTTGGAATCCGAAACTATGGAAATTTTCGGAATAAACAATGCAGATCTATAAATAAGGATAATTTTGTGATCTATTGCCAAAAAACTATATCAAAATATAATGGTTAACGATGGAGTTTCATCTATTTTAAATTTGATTTTTTCTGTTTCAGGGGGGTTGGGGACGTACGTGTTAAGGGCTTACGCTGAAGCATTCTCGACGGCAGCCATTACCTCAAAATTTAGAATTGATGTAACTCAGAATCTGTACTAAAGGGTGTCCACGATGAAATTGCCACACACAAAATTGATTCGCAAAATTCGAGTTTTCATCCGATTGCCATCAAATTTTCAGGGATTGAGAAATAACTATTAAACTTCATTTTACCATTTTACTCGTATTTTATTTACAGTCCATACGCAAATGCCCGCACCTTGGCCTTAACCCCGGCCATAAGATTCTGCACAACCTGTGAATCAACCGTTTTTTGCATGTAAACCCATACTTTCTTCAGTTCCTCGACTGTCTTCACTACCTTAGGTCGTTTAAGAAGGTGCTGCTTCATAATCGCCCAGTACTTCTCGATGGGGCGGAGCTCCGGAGTGTTGGGAGGGTTGAACATTTTCGGCACGAAATTGACCTTATTGTCCGCATACCACTTCAGCACGTCCTTGGAGTAGTGGCATGAGGCCAAATCCGGCCAGAAGATTGTTGGGACGTTGTGGGCCTTCAAGAGAGGAAGCAGCCGCTTCTAGAGGCACTCTTTTATGTACACCTGTCCGTTCATCGTGTCCTGGGTCACGAAAGGTGCACTCCGCTTCCCGCACGTGCAGATGGCTTGCCAAACCAAGAATTTCTTCGCAAATTTGGACATCTTCTGAGTGCGGACATGCTCCGGAACGCTGAACTTATCCTTGGCCGTGAAAAACAGGTTGCCGGGGATCTGTTTGAAGTCGGCCTTCACATATGTTTCGTCGTCCATGATGCAGCATTCAACTTTCGTCAGCATGTTGAGGTACAACTTCTTGGCACGGGTTTTGGCGGACTTGTTCTGCTTCTCGTCGCGATTAGGGGCCTTTTGTACCTTGAACGTTCGAAGCCCAGCCTTAGTTTTGGCCTTCTGGACAAAACTTCGGCTTAGGTGCAGCTTCTTAGCCACATCCCGAACGGAGGCGTTCGGATTTCGGTTGAAGGCCCCAACTACACGGTTGTGATTTTTGGTGTTGTACGGAATACTTTTTCCTTCACTTCTGGGCTTCCGATCGGTGGTCAACCGTTCCTCGAACCGCTTAATCACTCGCGACACCGTGGAGTTCGCGATTCCCAACGTTTTAGCGATAGAACGATGCGAGAGATCCTTGTTCTCGTGATGGTATGCGCAAGATTTTATCACGCACGAGCTGTTCTTTCGACTCCATTTCCGCGAGTTTTCACAGGACTTTAAAACTTGCAGGATGTAAATAATGCACTATGAACTAAATCCACCCAAATTTTCATTAAATTCTACCCAACGGTTAAAAAGTTAGAGCAATTTCATAGTGTGGCAATTTCATCGTGGACACCCTTTAGATATTGGATATTTAATCACATCAGTTTGTATACTTACTTGCTGTGAGCAATCTGATGTAGTTCGATTTGATTTTTATTCGCTAACAATCGAGATTTATCAATTTGAAATAGCGAGGTATATTTGCGAGAGTGAGATAAAAGATAGGAAAAATACACGGAGCAGCAATTCACCTTAAGTCAATTTCATAGTAACTCATTGAGCATGAGCATGATGGACCGCCCACGGATGCAGTTCCGTTATTGCCAGATCAGCTGTATTTATTCAAAGAACCAACAGATGATGTTTGGGACTAACATACATCTTCAATGTGTAAAAACTGGTGACCCATTATGAAGCAATGCCGGCGTCGGCCGTGCCCGAATGCTGGTCAAGTAGGAAATGGGAAGGAACGTGTTGACATGATACTCGCTTTGGAAGAAGCCGAGACATCCTCTGCACTTCCACGAGAAATCACTGGGATGTTGGATGGTTGGGGAAAGGTTAGCAGCAGGGTTCGTTTTGGTTAACGATACGCTGAAAGTATGTAGCACTATCCGCCATAAACAATGGCCCGCTCCAATGTGACTGAAAAGACACAAGCAGATTTGGAAATTTGGTAGAAATAAATTATTTGTTGCTCTGCAAATCAGCTCTCCTCGATGTCCTAGATCTCGGCCAAGTTCTGCTGGACCCGCAGCTGCTGCAGTCGGCACTCTTCCACATCAAACCGGCCGTCGCCGACGTGTCGGATATCTGCGTCTAATACACTCTTCTTACACCGATTCATTTACAAACTAAGCCTGCACATCGAATCAAAATTCACTTTGGCAAGGTTTTGGTATTTTGTTCTAAAATCTAGTTCTAGATATTGGCACTTTATTTCTGCTCAGATTTTCCGTCGTCAATATTCTTCCTCAAACGTAGCAACCGCCAGCTCAGGTTCAATGCAAGCAGCAGCAGCTATCATGCCGTTCATTTTGAACGACCAGACAGCAGACCCCATAAAAAATTAAAATATAGAAGACAAAAATGCTATTAATACAAATTTCCAACTTGAATGCTGTACATGGCATTTTAAGAGACAATTAAATTACTTGACCATGTAAAAAGCGGCTACAGTAAGTCAATACGAGAACATAATATGAGTATGTACAAAACATATCTGACATCCACTGGATTGTTACTGTAAAAAATTTAATTAGATATGTATTAATATCCTACTAGTCCTGGAAAAGCTGAAAACAGAAAATATCATTCCAAATATCAAAACTATAATTTCAATTAGAGATATTATTTTATAAGAAATGTTGTTAAAAGATGTCTTTATATTGTTCTAGTTACATTTCTATGATAGCAATTGGAGCGATCGCAGAGCCCAGTAAGATGCTTTCTGAAATAAATGGCTTATCTAATCCTAATACCACTAAACACAATATTAAAATATAATCCTATACTGCCCATAAGCGCATGCCAGTAATGTAGTAGTTAATGTTCAGAAGTGCAAATTCAAAGTAAATGTTATGCTGAAATGCTGAAAAACAAATTCAGCTTTTTATCCATGTCATGTTGCTCCAAGCTCTTGAGATAAATGGTTTTGGAATGCAAAGATGATTCCAAAGCCTGCTGCTCACTTCGCTATTGTCAAAATGACAACATTGCCCAGGCTACGCCAACCAGCGTCTCCATGTTTCAGCTGGCAGTCTTTTGTGATCATATGACTCGTGGAGGCGTGAGGTAGGAACTTGTGAGGACGAGAGGTCGGTCGAACCCTCCTTCGAAGTTGTCAACTCACCATTCGAAGCCCCAATTTCATAGTAACTCATTGATATCGCTTTTCTAGACATTGGCACAGAGACAATACCAACCAACCAATCCAGCGAATTTTTTCATTCGATGAAATATTTAACAACATTACCGAAAACGTTAACCATCCGAGATATTGAATTTAACATCGACTCTTAAAATGTTTTGCGCATACTGCAAGACCTTCTCAGCTCGCGTTATTATATAATAATTCCATTCTCGATGTTAGATCCAACAAGCAGTTGTTTTACTATCATCATGATGCCGCAAAACGGAATTTTTCTTCTAGTGAAAGCGGATAGAATGTTGGTCCTGTCATAAGGATAACAGATCTGGTTGTTTGCAGAGAGGGAGAATCTCATTTGAAATTGAGAGTACATCTGGCTGAGAGGAAACCCGCCGTGAGAAATAAAAGCTCGTTTCGCCATCAATTTCGATGGATATCCAACAGAAAGCTTTGAAACGAACTTTTGTCGTGGTAGCCACAATCGAGTATCAGAAGCTTCCGAATATCGTCGACTAAAAAGATTTCACTTGAAATATTACACGGATGCAGATAATGCCTCAATTAATGTCTGCATTCAAGTCAATACAATGTCAAGTAAAATTATTCGAGCTTTTGCAGAAAACATTCAGATTGATTTTACTCATTCTATTACTACAATCGAGTAAATGTTCGTTCGATTTTCCTCACACACGGGAAATTATCCCTGCAAAAGCTTATACTCAATTGGGAAGAAAAAATATCCGCTCAATATTAGATTGAGTCGAATCATTTGCAAGCTTTATCCATTCTCAGCGCTTGTGTGCTCAAGGGTTAAACTTTATCCATTTTGCTTGAAATTTTACAAAATTTCAAAAGTTCTTGAAACTTGCTCGATTGTTCATTCTTTCGAGCAGTTTATACATAAACAACTTTGTGTAGAAATTTTCAATTTTTGTTCTTTATGAAAATAACGAAAACCGTTGCGATTGATTTGTTAGTTAAAACTCGTTACAGATCACCAAAAATCTAATGTTTTTCTACAAAAACTCAATATCTTCAAACTAGACTGCATCATTAATCAATTATGTTTCCACTTCTTCCCATTCCAGGGCACAGCATGGCCTCAGAAGTATCATTCATCGAGAGGACATGCCAGCGCCATTCTAGCACAGAACAAGACCTCCTCGCACGTGGCACTAGCAAATGCATCAACGACGACGAAGACGCTAGCAGAGCCGGCAGCACCGAAAGTTCAACAACGGCGTCGAGGACGACGACGACGACGGCCACGGCAACCTTCATCGAACCGGTTGGAACAGACGACAGCAACGCCAGCAGCTACTACTACCAAATCTCCACATCAGCAACGTGTTTCGTTCAGCGACAAAGGCAAAGGCACTTTCGATGTGGCCGATGTGGTCCATTCCGTTGGCCCAGTGGGCGACCGGAACTCGAGCGTTTCACATCCACTGTCCACCAGCACCGGAACGAGCGACGGAGAAGACGACCGTTGCAGCGGGTATCGACCGGTAGCGGCTCAGCGGTCGCTGTATCTGTGGTGGCTTCTTTTCGCAAAGGCAATCTTTTCTACTCGAATCGACGACCCTGGTCGTTGCTTGTCCCGACCACCCACGGAAGGGTGGTACGATGCCATCGTCGGCGGCCAGGGAAGCATAAAAGTGCTTCCCATCAGGGATTACAAACGACATTCTGCAACAACCAAGTCAACAACAACAACAACAACCATGAATGCTTCCAATCAAATAACACTAAACAGATTCATACGTTTAACGGTAACACTTTTGATAACACGAACCCTAATGTTAAGAAGACTATTGCTCACCACCACCGCAGTGGTCCTGATGTTCGACCGGAGCCAGACGAACAAGAAACAACCGAACGCTGCCATAGTAACCAGTATAGTAAGAAGCCGATTGCGACCCGTAAAAACGATGACGACAGCGACGAAGCCACGTTGGCCTCAGTTTTACGGCTACTCCAACTGTTGTTGGCCATCCTCGTATCGTCATCCACTTCCGTATTCAGCAGCATCAGCAACGACAGCAGTAGCAATCATTTCTCACTCAGTGCCACGTCAGCATCATGGCGACGAAGACAACAACAACAACAACAACAACAACAGCAGCAGCAGCAGCAACAACGACGAAAACAAAAGGCTAATAGCAATCCATGCAGTAGAGGTAGTAGCAATTGTAGTGAAGGCCAAGAAGACACAGGAGATGAGCGACAACGACGACGACGAAGAAGACAACAACGGCAGCTTGGGCAACCACAGCCAGATGGTTACAAGGCGATCGCAACCGGTGGTGTTCAGAAAGTGGCCCAACTATTCCTGCCAGCACTGCTCATTGTTAACATGTTCACGTTTCTCCACGGAGGTGAGTACAGTTTAGTAGGTTTTATGGGTGCTAGTATGTATGGAAATCTGGTTGTATTTGCAACTTCTATGGAATTTTATTTAATGATTGTGCCGAATGGGTAGCCAGTGGTAATAGTCATTTCGACTTGAATTCGTTGAATTCGTTTACCAATAAGTGGTCTCATTAACTGAATTTTAGAATATGTTGTATGATGAATTTGTAGTGCTTGCTAAATCCAGCAATTCTTTGTCCTAGCGGTAATAAAGGGTGTTTCGATCAAAATTTGGTGAGCATGAGCATGAGCATGATTGACCGCTCGAAGTTGCTACTCCGTTGTTGCCAGATCAGCTGTTATTACACAGAGAACCAACAGATGTTCCTTGGGACTAACATACATCTTCAATGTGTAAAACTAGTGATCCCAAACTAAGGCAAAACCGGCGCCGGCCCCGCCCGAAAGCAGGTCAAGTAAGGAAAGGGTAGGAATATGTTGACGTGATACTCGCTTTATTAAAAGCGGCGGAGTCCACTGCACATCCACGAGAAATCACTGAGATTTTGGATAACAGGATTGGGTAGCAGCAAGGTTCGTTTTGGTTAACGATAAGCTGTCAAGTGAAATATTTGAAAATTAGTACCGATTTCCGATTTGAACCGATTTAAACCAACAGTAAGGATGCTATTATGGCCACAAAGTGTGATTGTGGTTTTTCATTGGGAAAACAAGGCAATGCATCTCAATGCCTGAGAGCCAACTTGGACCGATCTACACCAACAGTACGGATGACGCTGGAGTCACTTAAAATATGGGACAGTGGTTTATTTGTTCCAAGACAGGGTGACCCGACGAGCATGGCGAACAAATAATTTGGATCGCAATTAATTATGTACCTCACCACCGACCCATCTTACCCGGCGAACCACGACTTCTTATGCTCACTCGATCACTCGCGCAACCGAAACAATAGACAAAACGCAACGACCGATAGCAAAATATTGCGGAGCAAAGTATCGACACAACCGATTCAACCGATTCAACTGATGGTCGACGCAAACCTATTAAAAATAAATTTTATTAGTATAGATACAATGGGTAACAATTACCTGTCTTGCTCCCCGTCCTTGAGAGTACTTACTACCTCACGAAGCGCCTGCACCCAAATCCGTAGGCGTCCGTCCAGTTTCTGGTACATAAACTAATCTTCAAGCCTAACTGCAGTATTATTACTTAAAAAGTTTTGAGAAATAGAGAGATATTAGATATTGTCTTCAAAATTTGGAAGCAATGAATTATTTGTTGCCTAAAAGGAAGCAAAATTAAGAACAAAAACACAAGTACAGGGTGCGGCAGAAAATAATGCGAAAATTTGTTCTATTTCTTTCAAATCCCATTTTCAACTAATTCAAGCAATAATATCAACATTTCCGAAAGCAGTTATCTTTATAAAGTCCTTTTAAACAAATTTATTCAATGTGTCCTCCATTTTTATTAATAACATCCTCGAGCCGACGCCGGAAGCCAGAGCATGACTTTCGGATGTAGTCCTCCGACATTGACTGCCATGTGCGTGTTATGATTGACTTCAGGGTTTTCACACTAGGGTGTGATGTTTTGCAGGCTCGTGCTTCAACATATGCCCAAATCGAACAATCCAACGGATTAAGATCTGGACTGCTAGGGGGCCACAAATCCTTCGGCCAAAACTTCATGTTATCGTTCAACCATTGTTGGGTTCGATTGGACGTGTGACACGGCGCTCCATCCTGTTGTAGGACAACGTTTTGGTCCTCGGAGAAGTTGGCCTTCACCCAGGGAAGCACCTGGTCCTTTAAAATACCGATATACACTTCGGTATTGATTTTAACTCCAGCATCAATGAAAACAGGCGGCATTTTCAAACCGTTGGACGCCACCAAGCCAAACATCATGACACCAGCCGGATGTTTGGTTTGAAATTTGAATTTCACTTTTTCCGGAACGTTCTCCATTTTCTGCGGTGAAATGAACCGGTCCGTGCGGCTGTTGGCCACAGCATCGATGCTGAAAAGCTTTTCGTCGGAGAACAGGATTATCACTTTTTCCTTCTTCAACAAGGAAAGCAATCTCTTGGAACGAGTCACTCGTAGTTCCTTGACACGGTCCGTAATCAAGTGGCGTTTCACTCTGGCTCTGGAAGATGCATGCAGGTCTTCTTTGATGATTCTCCGCATGGATTTCTCCGAAATATTGGCTTCCTTTGCAAGTTTTCTTATGGAACGCACCGGGTTGCGATCAAATTTTTGCACGGACCGATTTGATCACGTTCGGCGTGCGTGCAAAGCGCGGACGTCCGCTTCCCGGCTTCCGCTGCTTAGGACCATCCTGCAGGGACTTTTTTATGCGGTAAACTGTTGCCAAATGGCACCCTACCACCTTGGCAATCTCTGTCGGATTCTTCTGGGCGAGCAAAAAACTGGTGATCACTTCTTTCGCGAACATTTTGACGAATTTGCAATAAAACAAATAGAATGTTTGGATGCGGCACTTGAAAGTAAACATAAACAAATACACTTTCGACAGAAATTAGTCACTAGCTACACGAATTAACCCAATACTCAAGTTTGAACATTTTCGCATTATTTTCTGCCGCACCCTGTAGAATCCTTGCAGTCCCCCGGATGTTTGAAGAGCACAGCCATTTCTATGAAATGATACTAAGAGTTATTGTTCCAGGCTGTCGATATTGGCTAAAACTCCCACCACCTAGCATGCAAGTGGGCGGAATGTTTCAACTTGGAAAAATTGTAAAAGAAATCGATGAAACAACCCTCTCAGATTTATCGCTAATACGCTATTATGACAAATTTATAAGCTCACAACTGCATACCAGTTTGTGATAAAAAAATGCATACTAGTTTGTGACAACTACATACTAGTTTGTCATTAAAAAAGTGTCCAGATTAATGAAAAAAAATCCGGGCACCGATGCATTGGATTTGGAAACCAGTGTTGCTTAACAAATCCTCAAACAAATGTGCAAAAGCACGTTGGCCAATATTTAGTATCAACCAGTGGGTACGTGTGCTCTACTCCAAGTTTTCCTTCTTTCAAACTCACCTTCAGTTCAATTTACCCATTGAGTCGGACACATCACAACAGAAAATATTGTGATGGATCACGGACGTTAGGTTGCTAGATGTATGACCTATTTAGGATTATATCTGAAAAATCAAAATTTGGCCAGCACCCACCAGGGTGTTTCGATCAAAATTTGGTCGACTTAAGCTTGATGCATTTCCTTTCATCGTGCATTAAAATATTTTGCACACCCCTCATTTTGAACATGTGTGCGTGTTGCATCATGCCTCTATTTTGATTTTGAGATTAGCACTTCAGTTATCAAAACGTCGTCGAAGTAAGAGAAGCAACGCATCAAAATTTTGCACCTGCATGACGAAAATCCAAACTAATCTCACGCCAACTTGACGAAATTGTTGAATGTGGCTAAATCAACTGTTACCAACGTATTAAAAGTGTTCGGTGAACGTTTGTCGACCGCCAGGAAAGCTGGATCGGGGGGAAATCGAAAGCCGGAGGCCACAGCGACGACAAAAAGAGTTGCCCGCTGTTTCGAGTGGAACCCCAACCTCTCCGTCCGAGATGTCGCAAAGAAGTTGGGAGTGACGCCTTCAACCGTGGATAAAGCTATCAATCGAGCTGGACTGTCGACTTACAAGAAAGTGGTGACTTCAAATCGCGACGATAAACAAAACATGTCGGCCAACGCACGATCGCGAAAGTTGTACACGACGATGGTGACGAAGTTTCATTGCGTGGTACAGGAGATTGAAACTTACGTCATGGCAGTCAACAGCTTCCTGGACAAGAATTTTATACGGCAACCGGACGGGGAAAGGTGGCAGATATGTTCAAGCACATTAAACTGTCAATGTTAGCGAAGAAATATCAGGTGTGGCAGGCCATCTGTACCTGTGGCTTGAAGAGCAACGTTTACAGAAATCATGTACCCCATTTTATGAACTACACGTTCTTGATCTTGCTGGTTTAAAAAGAACCTGAAGAAATCCACCAGCATTTATGAAAAATCTTACATTTGAACTAATTGCGCCTTAATTTTGGCTTTTCAATTTGTCACTTGATCTAGGTTGGTTCCCAAAAGTTTGGAAAAACTCGTATCTTATCTTGTCATGAAAAATACTTACTCCTTTTGCAAACGATCTTCAGTAATAGCTGATGGTTCAGTTGGAATGCTTACATTTTTATTTGAAGTTATTTCAGTTTTTTGTACAACAACGGGACAGTCATCAGATTCTTTGCAAGAGGATTTTTTCACTATGCGATCGTTTAAATCGAAAACTGCTGCGCGAGGTACAGCAGTCGGAGGCTTCAGAGAGTCAGATAGCGAGCTATCTTTGCGGGAGTCTGGTCGAGGTATCTTAGATGGCGTCACAAAAGGCTGGAATTTGGCGACACTTGTCTCAACAGTGGATGATCTGAAGTTACGGGGCCCACCCAACCCCCCCCCTACACCCCACCCGCATAACCAACCCCCAAATTAAAAAACCCCACCGGTTTTTTACCCCGACCGAGCTTTTCACTATCCCCACACCCCCCACCCCCCAACTTCCAACACAAAAAAACACTAGGAGAAACGGTGGTTCAAAATTTCATGGGTGGAGTGCAAAGCCTTGGTAAAAACACTAAACCGCCGCGAAAGCGAACTTGACTGCAACACACCACCATGAGGTATCCCCCTCTTGACCCCCCCCCGCCCCACCACCCCCGTTTGCTTTTCCCCCCCCATTTAGGAAAATACCCGGCCGAGTGGTTATTATCACAAGAAACCCCCCACCACCCCCCAGTATGACACTGGTTATCAAGAACATCCAGCAAACGGGGGCATAATGGAAGAAATGCGGCTGATTCCGTATCCGTTTCCACTGTGCGGGCGCTGATGGGCTCCATCAAGAGGAAGGTTCGAGATTGAATTCGAACTGGAGAAATGTTACCATTTAATGCTGTAGCTTTGAAGTTTTAATAAAACTACTGTAAAGCAACCATCAATGGACTTTTTAAACTGATTGAATCACGATTTACAGGTATTTTTGTGCGTACCAATTTACTTTTAATCAGCCTTTATGGACTCCTCAACACCGTATTGCTTATGGCTTTAGTAGCCCACTTGACAGATGCTGCAGGCTTTTTCAATGATGTTTGTGATGTTAGCAAGTTAGTGTTACAGAATAGAATTAAGTGTTCAACAAACATCAATGTTGAATAAATTGTTTTTTTTTTTTCAAACAAATTTGTAGAAGTTGTTCAGCTTTTTCTTTTAGAATGCTGAATAACATCTCCAAATTTGTTTGAACAAGCGGTTATTCGACTCTGATGTTTGTTGAGTGTCGCTAGTCTATGTGGTCTCGAAGCCTAAGAAGTGTGTTAAATAAAGAACAAATTCGTATATACGTGACTTTCAGCCCAAAGCAGATTCGTCACGTCAGGGAGACGATCCGGACCCATCACATCGAACCCATCAACTTATGTGCCGGAACCGAGATCGATTCCCTCCCCCCCTCCCTTTCTTCTTTCTCTTTCTTCCCTTCTCCTTTTCCTCCCCTTTCTCTCCCCCTCTTCTTCCCCTCTCTTAAAAAAATTATTATTCTTTTTCTTCTCCTCCCCCTCCTTTTTCTTCTTCCCTTCATCCCCTTCCCCCCCCTTCTCTTTTCTCCTCTCCTCTCTCCTTCTACCTCCCTTTTTTTCCTTCTATTTTCTCTTTTCTCTCTTTCCCCCTTTTCTATTATTCCCCTTATTTCTTTTTATTTCTCCCTTTTCCTATCCATTTATTCCCTCTTCTCATCTTTCCATACCTCTTCTCTTCTTTTCCTCTCTTTTCCTCTTCTTCTCCCTCCCAGACTCGCTCAAAGTTGAACTGAAAGATGCCAATAATATTCACCCGGTTCAGTCAGGCTGGCGCCTTCTTGGAACGAGAAAAGTATGGAAAACTGACTGGACCAATTACGACAAACGCGAATTGCATCGCTTAAAACAACAAAAACAAGCCGAAAATTCAAGAAGGCAAAAAAACTACGCGTAACAACTACAGTAACAATACTCATTACAATAGAAGTCAAACCAGTAGGCCCAGCAATATTCAAGACAATCGCCATCAATACTCAAGACATCCGCAAGACAACTACCAGTACACCAATAATTTCTGCAACAACGACGGAGCTCTTAATTTCAAGAAGGATCACAGCGATAACAGCTTACTACCACCGGACAGAATACTTTTTGCGGCAGCGAAGGAAAGATTTTCCAACCCACCGGGATGCTCCTCATTCGATACACCGACTACACACCGGCCAATACAGTTCTAGAGAGGGGAAATCCTGAATCCCTACCCGGCTCATGACGAAGTTACACGACCTTCTCCTGGCAGACAACCCAACTGGACGTCCCCTGGTTGCTCTTCAAATTCTGCTACATCATGTGAAACGTGCCAGTGCCATGCTCATCATTCGTGTTTTCGACGCAACTGACGAATTTCTCAAAGGAAGGATATGACGATGCGGATAATCAGCCCGGCGATCACAGCATTTTTCAAAACAGTACAAATTCCGGACAGGTGAATATTAGTCAAAGTCCATTAAGCTCTTCACTCCACCTTCATTCCACGAATGAAATCACGGTATATTGTCAAAATTTTAATCGGATGAAAAGCGCTGCTAAGATCAGCGAAATTCAATATAAAGTTCTTAGTAGTTTTTATACCGTGATTCTAGCAAATGAAACTAGTTGGGATGAGAGTGTAAGAAGTGAAGAGGTTTTTGGTAATAATTATAATGTTTATAGAGATGACCGTAATTATCAATGGTCAGAAAAAAAGTCAGGAGGTGGAGTTTTAGTTGCAATTTCAACTGAATTCAATTCCGAAATAATTACTACCACAAAATTTAAAGAATTTGAGAATGTATGGGCAAAAGTGCAGATGAGAGACGAAACTCATGTGTTTGTTTCAGTGTACTACTTCCTCCAATCAATGCCCATAAGGAAATATATGATAAGTTTTTTACGAATGCCGAAGAAATTGTGTCTTGTTTGCCCCCTGAAGTAAAAGTACATATATATGGTGACTTTAACCAACGCAATGTTGATTTTATTGCTGACATTGATAAAGAAAGCATCCTACTTCCAATAATTGGGGAAAATGAGACGCTTAATTTCATATTTGACAAAATTGCTGATTTGGGACTTCATCAAATAAACCATGTGAAAAATCAACAGAACTGTTATTTAGACTTTCTGTTGACAAATATTTTCGATGACTTCTGTGTTAGTGAATCTTTGAATCCAATATGGAGAAATGAAGTATTTCACACAGCAATAGAGTATTCTCTTTTTGTACAATCTTCTAATTGGAAAAGGGGGCCGCTTGTTGGCCACCGAGGAAGTTCTTGACAACCAGCAAATAATGCTACTAAAAGAAGCAAACAAAACAAAATAGTTTACCAAACAGTATTTAGGAATTCTAATCTAATCTAATCTAATCTCACACTAACGCAGCCAATTCTTGAAAGCATCCTGGAAAATGACGTCTTCTGGAAGGCGGCATCATTTTTCTTGTCATCGGCCAGGCCAACTGCGTAGTGTGTGCCGCAGAGAGGATTCCAAGAAATAGAGCGATTCCAGAAAGTGTGTCTGAAATCGCTCTACTACTTCGAATCAAGGGAAGGAAGAAAGCGTGGACCTCCCGTACCAAACGCCTCCATATAGAGTTAAATAATGTGATAATTTGTATTTATCGTTGGGAGCATAGATGCTAGAAAGATTAGTTTATGCTCCTTTTGCCTGTGGGTGGACTTTTGGCATTTGAACCAAAAGTCTGGCAATAATTTGCCAAGGTTATAGCGCCTTATCTCGCTCACAGAAATTTAGATTGAAATTTAAAATTTACAGAATAATACACTGTGCTTCCACTACATACAAGCTCATCGATTTAGCACCACCCGGGGGAGACTTGGTCCTATACCCATTGATTTCATTATCTCCAATCCGCTCAACCAATCGCAATGTTTTGTGATATAGTGGACGGATTATTATAATTTGAGATAACTCAATGCAGACGTCTTCCAAATTTGGCAGATCGACAGGCAATCGGTGGAGACCCACCTGGTACCTCATAGCAATATGCTTAGAGGCGGACCGGAAGATTTGATGAGCTACCTCCCCCCAAAGGATCCAGTTTGGTTCAATAAACAAATTAAAAATTTAAGAAACCGTAAGCAAAAAGCGCATAAAATTTACAAAAAAACATAACAGTTCCGTTAATTCAGAAAGCTATTTGAACATCTGTGATGAACTTAACGTGGCTATGAATATTGCATTTGAGGAGTATAATTCAAAAATTGAACGTAAAATTAAATCTTCTCCAAAAAACTTTTTTAATTACGTGAATACCAAATTGAAATCAGACAATCTTCCATCCCGTATGTATTTTGACAATAATGAAAGTAATAATACAGAAGAAGTATGCAATTTATTTGCCAAGTTTTTTCAAGAAACATACACAACATACTCAGAAGCAGATCGTGATCGGCAATACTTTGGGTTGTATCCTGAAAATTCCAGTGACATAAGCGTGAATCAAATCTATGTGCATGAAATCCTGGACGGGCTAAAACATTTAGATGCATTCAAAGGCTCGGGACCCGATGGAGTCCCTCCTTTGTTTATGAAGACTTTAGCAGCTGAGCTTACTTCTCCATTGTTTTGGCTTTTTAATATGTCACTGGAATCCGGAGATTTTCCAAAATTATGGAAGAGCTCATTTCTAGTGCCTATTTTTAAGTCTGGTAAAAAATCTGATATTCGTAATTATCGGGGTATAGCCCTGATCTCTTGCATTCCAAAACTTTTTGAGGCAATTGTGAATGATAAATTATTTAACCAAATCAAAAATAGAATAACTACTAATCAGCATGGATTTTTTAAAGGTCGTTCGACAACCACAAATTTACTAGAATTCGTTAATTATTCTCTGGAAGCAATGGATAACGGAAACCATGTAGAGGTTTTGTACACAGATTTTAGTAAAGCATTTGACCGTGTCGATATACCTATGCTTATATTTAAATTGCAAAAAATGGGAATTCAGCCCAAACTCCTCAAATGGCTTAATTCATACCTAACCAACCGTGATCAAGTTGTAAGATTTAAAGGAAACCAATCAACACCTATTCATGCCACTTCGGGAGTCCCACAAGGCTCTCATCTAGGACCACTTTTATTCATTCTATTTGTAAATGACTTATCTTTTATTCTTAAGAAACTAAAATTTTTAATTTACGCTGACGACATGAAACTTTATTTAGAAATAAAAAATGCAGAGGACATCAACGCGTTTAAGAATGAGATATTATTGTTCCATACTTGGTGTAACAAAAGTCTGCTACAACTGAATGTTAAAAAATGTAACTTAATTACCTTCGGTCGAAAACGAAACATACCTAATATACAAATAACTTTAGGCAATCAGAATGTAGATAAGTGTGATAGAATTAGGGATTTAGGTGTTGTCTTAGACTCTAAACTTACGTTCATTGATCATTATAACACAATTATAAACAGAGCTAAAAACATGCTAGGATTTATTAAACGTTTCTGCTATAACTTTCATGACCCGTATACGATAAAAACATTATACATTGCTTATGTCAGATCAATACTAGAATATTGTAGCATAGTTTGGTCTCCATTCACAATAACACATGAAGAAAAAATAGAGTCAGTACAAAAGCAATTTTTGTTATACGCACTAAGAAAGCTAGGATGGACTGTATTTCCTTTACCATCTTATAAGGCTCGATGTATGCTTATTAATATTCAAACATTAAAAGAGCGTCGCGAATTTGCTATTGCGTCATTGAACCAACGGCTCTACTTCCTCTCCTAAGGAAGGCGTGATCAGAGATTTTTGTCTCAGAAAATCCCAACAGTGCCGACTGGAATTTACATCAGACTGACTGGGTTGAGAAAAGACCAGGTTTACCCCAACACCATCATCGCCGTCAATTTAGAAGTGTTGCTTCTTTTGCTTGTACGTCATTTTTTAAACTGAAAAGCAAATGTAAAAATCAAAATATTGGCGTCATTTTGCACGCCAACACCAACAAAATTAGTGGTGCTCGTTATTTTCAAGTGCACGATTATCAGAAATGCGTCAAGTTTAATTTGATCAAATTTACAGTTGTAGTAAGAACACCATCCTAGTAGCACATTTGTTGCCATTCAGTTGAGATAACATAAATATGACTTGCTAAGTCATAATCGAGTTACTACATTAAATTTTGATCGTAGTGTGCTACTTGGGCACCCACATCTTATACGTTACATGCCTGTACATTGTAAGATTTAAGTGAAGATGTTTGCGGCTATCCTAAAAGTCCAACCTGTCAAATTTCACCAGTCGTACCCCTCTAATACAAAAATATTTCCAAACGATTCCTCAGTGTGCGAATAACTACAGTACGATACAAATTAAGCGCACATAATGAATCTGGACTGTATTTTGTAATAACCCAGCGAGAAGCTTTCTATCTCTTCGAACGTCTCCTTCTTGCACACCACCTAGTTAGAAGAGTTTGTTGGTGCAGTGATTAACAGCAGTCGCCTGCCCTCGTACCTAATAATCCATCATCAATTTTGTCGCGCACGCTTCTTCTGTCATCGTCGGTGTCCTCGGAGTGCCTTCGGAGCAGCAGAAAGCAACAAAATGTGCCCCGAAGCACATCGCCGAGGGCACACGTAGCCGAAATTCTCTCCGAGGATAATTTTCCGCCACTTTGAACCTCATTATCACGATTATCGCTGGGGTCGAACCACCGCAGCAACTCACCTCATCTTCCGGAGTAGCTCACCCCAGGGGGAAGCCCACGAATGGTGGGTGGTTGTCGACAAATGAGACTGTGATTAAATCGGAAAGTTGTTTTGTTTGTGTGGTGAATTTGCGGGGAGGGATGGAAATTTGAATTGTCGCGGGACGGATTATGTCATAACATTTGGAAGGCTTCCCTCTGCGATCGGCTTAGAATGATTTATGAACTCTGCTGAGCGGATGACGAGATTCTGCGATGTCTGGCTTGCTTGTTTCGGTCGGATGACATAGATATATTCGTGATGAGTTACATATGACTTTCGGATGGCAATTAATTTGATGTTAATTTATAACTATTTTAGAATTTCCCAATCAACTTCAATTTTAATCACTATACCGTTAGTATAATCAGCCCCGGCAAATTCATTATGCTAATGAAACTTCTGTTACACATGTTCATCGCGGATCCCTTGTGCAATTTTAATTGAATTAATACGGCAAATCAGGCATACATGGAAAGCAGCTTTCGGAAGCAAATCGATACCAACCGTAGAAAGAATTGGGGTCACTTCTCCCAGTTGGGCGAATTCTCTCCACCCGTGGTACATTTTTCACACAATGCATCCCAATTGTCCCATTTTGTTGGGTCACTGCTGCTGTGGAGGCCACCGTGGAACAATGATGTGTGCTGATTGAGTCTCCGCTAACAGTTCACCCTTCGGCTTGGTCCTGACGTCAGTGAATTTGAATGTGAGATGACGGTTCGAAACGTTTTTGGCATCTCTACTGACCTGCAATGGATGGTGTTGTTGTTGTTGTTGTTGTTGTTGTTTTCGTCGTCGATGGATTTCAGTCGGAATTATTTGATGAGTAAATAATTACCCAATCAAGATGATGATTCAAAAGCATGGATTCGATTGCATTGCTTGATTAGTGCATAGTGTTTGAGCATATTTGTTCTTAAGTTCTCTTGGCTGAGTCAACATTCAATCGAATTCAAACCCGACAGTAGACATTTAAATTCTGGAGCATAATTTTGCAAGCGAAAATGAGAGGCTTATTTATGCAAGCGTCTAAGGAAATGTGACTCGTTTTGAAGTAGGTTCGTTATTGTAGAAAATTGAATTCCAATTTGTTAATGTTCCAATTCCGCTTCGCTCATCCTTGACAGGTGTCCTTCCGTGCTTCAGTGCAACTTTGCATTGCACGATGTGAACTGCAAAGTGAGATGATTTTCTAAACGTCCTTGCCACTTTTACGCTACACCAACAACATAAACTTCAGTCACATGTCGCTCGAGATCTTGTCATGGCAAAGTCCGTATAAGTGAAATACTCCACAAAGGGGCCGATTAGGTGCGTACATTATCTTTGAATGAGTCATGTTACGCAGCTTTTGTTTCATAAACCACACTTGCTTTTATTAACAAGTTCAATAATTTATACAGACTTTATCGAATCGACTTTACACACCATAATTGTTATTGGTATTCTCCGTACGTTGAGTAACGATTATGATGTAGAAGAAAATGTTCGCTCATCACCATGAGGCCCCAAGAGTGGACAGTAATATTTGCTAGAATGAAAGATATGAAGAGAAAGTGTTGAGAAGTATTGAAAATTGAGCGAAGGGCTTGGATATAGCAGTACTCGAACCAAGCAAGCATTCCTTTGCCTTACATCCCCAATGCGGGGTAGGTCAAAGCAGGAACGAATCCGCGATCTTGGCAGGCAAAATAATGCGCGCGTGATCGTACTCATGTACTACTAATTAGCAACATTACACAGCCAATTTTTATTCGATGATCAATGATTTTAAAAACAAAGTTAAGAGTGGAAGAACCCATTACTCGCAGCCGTCTACAGGTTAGATGGAATAACAAAAGGGTATGTGTCCCTTGACTCAGCCTAATATGCAACGATCGATTACATTTTTTATTATAACTCATAAAGTATTTGAGCTGGAAGCGATATTCAACTAGTTATTTACTTTCCTAGATAAGCTAAATATGCCATTTGGTAGTATGTATCACAAAAAGCTACACAACTCATTTTATAAAGCCAGAAACTTTCAAGGGGTATGAATATAATGTAGGTCTATAAGCACGAAATTGGGTCTAATGTGTTGTGTTTATAATTTATTGATTTACCGTTTTTAGAGTTTCCGCTGGGTTTTTTAATCTGTGGTCCTTCATCACGATGGGCAACGTATTGTCTTTGGGATTTGAACCACTACTCTCGGCGACACTACTATTCTCAGGGTTAAACTGCTGAGTGACCTTTTCTGACCCTGGGGCTTAATAAAATGTCTCCCAGGCCTTCTTGTACCAGGTGACTGTTGATGGACTTCATTGAAATCTACATCTCCTGGCTCTCCAGAATTAGATTGAGCAGGGCGTTTCTTTTTTAAGTGAATCTGCCCAAATCTATAGTTCAGAACGAATTTTCTTTCCTCCAGTATACGCAGCGAAGAATCATCAACAATAAGGGTGAGTTCAAGATGATCACCTTTCATGTGACGATGTAAAATCCTCCACCCATTGGTTAAAAGATTTGAACCGGGTGTTAAAATCAACAGCAAATATTACATCGATAATGTTCTATCCCTTACTGCTATAAAAAAAAACTCTACACCGTCCCACAAGGCAAATGCTACACAAGCTTGGTGTGAGGACAGTTTTCCGGATTTTATTTCATCAAAAGAACTACTTTTTTCATGGGGCTACATGCTGAGCAAACTGGGAAATACCAAAGGACTTACAGTGGAAACTTTTAAGAAACGTTTGGTGAAAATATGTGACGCTTGTGACGCTTTACAACAGCGCATGCAGCTGGCAATTAAGGCAAAGAAAGAAAAATTTGAACTGAAAAAAAAGGCAAATGTTAAAGATATATACATGACATATATGTATAATTTAGGTCGTGAATTATCACGAACTTGTAAAAAATATTTATTTCACTTTAAACAAGTCTCTTGGCTGTCGTTTCTTCTTCGTTTCTGACATCATCAAGAGGTTTCGTGGTAATGTCCCTGGCATGTTTGGATTTCTTCTTTCTAATGATGATCGCTAGGAAGAGGAGAAAACCTACAATGGTTACTGTTAATATTATGGTTGTACCTCCAACCAAAGTCGTCCTCTGGTATAAATGTACAGGGTGCGGCAGAAAATAATGCGAAAATTTGTTCTATTTCTTTCAAATCCCATTTTCAAATAATTCAAGCAAAAATATCAACATTTTCGAGTGCAGTTATCTTTATAAAGTCCTTTTAAACAAATTTATTCACTGTGTCCTCCATTTTTATTAATAACATCCTCGAGCCGACGCCGGAAGCCAGAGCATGCCTTTCGGATGTAGTCCTCCGACATTGACTGCCATGTGCGTGTTATGGTTGACTTCAGGGTTTTCACACTAGGGTGTGATGTTTTGCAGGCTCTTGCTTCAACATATGTCCAAATCGAATACTCCAACGGATTAAGATCTGGACTGCTAGGGGGCCACAAATCCTTCGGCCAAAACTTCATGTTATCGTTCAACCATTGTTGGGTTCGATTGGACGTGTGACACGGCGCTCCATCCTGCTGTAGGACAACGTTTTGGTCCTCGGAGAAGTTGGCCTTCACCCAGGGAAGCACTTGGTCCTTTAAAATACCGATATACACTTCGGTATTGATTTTAACTCCAGCATCAATGAAACCGTTAGACGCCACCAAGCTAAACATTCTGACACCAGCCGGATGTTTGGTTTGAAATTTGAATTTCACTTTTTCCGGAACGTTCTCCATTTTCTGAGGTGAAATGAACCGGTCCGTGAGGCTGTTGGCCACAGCATCGATGCTGAAAAACTTTTCGTCGGAGAACAGGATTATCATTTTTTTCCTTCTTCAACAAGGAAAGCAATCTCTTGGAACGAGCCACTCGTAGTTCCTTGACCCGGTCCGTAATCAAGTGGCGTTTCACTCTGGCTCTGGAAGATGCATGCAGGTCTTCTTTGATGAGTCTCCGCATGGATTTCTCCGAAATATTGGCTTCCTTTGCAAGTTTTCTTATGGAACGCACCGGGTTGCGAGCAATTTTTGCACAGACCGATTTGATCACGATCAGCGTGCTTGCAAATCGCGGACGTCCGCTTTCCGGCTTCCGCTGCTTAGGACCATCCTGCAGGGACGTTTTTATGCGGTAAACTGTTGCCAAATGGCACCCTACCACCTTGGCAATCTCTTTCGGCTTCTTCTGGGCGAGCAACAAACTGGTGATCACTTCTTTCGCGAACATTTTGACGAATTTGCAATAAAACAAATAGAATGTTTGGATGCAGCTCTTGAAAGTGAACAAAAACAAATACACTTTCGACAGAAATTAGTCACTAGCTACACGAATTAACCCAATACTTAAGTTTGAACATGTTCGCAGATTATCGATTTTGAGTTCTTCAGGTCCGTCATAGATGTTCTTAACTGTTGTTTGTTGTAAATTGGGACAAGGTACTCTTATTTGGGCTTAAATTGATCCTTACTATGGAATGTATAGTTCAGGATATTTATAGTACAGTTTTCCGTTTCGATTACAGTAGGTTCTGATACTACTCTGGAGTCGCCACAAGAGCTGAAAATTTGTATTTTTGTTTTTGTATCGATGAATATTATACCTCTCATGACATCCTTTACACAAGTCATACGTTCTGTTTTAATCATTGAACACTAGCTGAACCCGGTGCGAGCGCTGCAAGGCTTGCAACTAAATGAATGAAAGTTTAATATAGCTGGCACGTTTATGGTATTTTTTTCGAAATAAGTTTTTTTTTTTGAATAATCAGGGGTTCAAACTTCTATCAAAACATACTTCTTACCCGAGAAATACACGTTTTGTGTTTAAATAACCTGGATAATTCTCATTTTTGGTAGAAATTTGTGTTCCATTTGTATGGGAGCCCTCCCTTCCAGAGGGGGGGGGGGTGGTTTCTCAAACCACCATACAATCATTGCCTTCAAAACCCCCCACATGCCAAATTTGGTTCCATAGGCTTGATTAGTTCTAGAACCATCACACTTATCGATTATAAAAAAAAAAGTTTCATTTGTTTGAAGCCCCCCCCCCTTCAGAAAGGGGAGGGGTCTTGAACTACCATAGAAACATTCTTGCCTTCAAAATCCGCCACATGCCAAATTTGATTCGATTTGCTTGATTAGTTCTCGGGTTATGAAGAAATTTGTGTCTCATTTGTATGAGAGCGCCCCTTCCTGAGAGAGTAGGGGTCTCAAACAATCATAAGAATCTTCCCCAGCCCCAAAAACCCCTTCATATAAATTTTCACGTTGGGTGGTTCAGAACTTTCTGAGTCTATAAGGGTCTGACAGACAGACAGACAGACAGAAATTCATTTTTATGTATATAGAAATCTAGCCTCCAAAGACCCCATATTCTAATAGTTGTTTCATTTATTTGATTAGTTCTCGAATTATGCAGAAATTTTCTTTTAATTTGTATGGGAGCCTCCCCTCCCTTCAAAATGGGGAGGGGTATTGAACTGCCAAAGAAACATTTCTTGCCTCCAAAAACCTCCAATTTCTTGCTTTCGAAAATCTCCACATGCCAAATTTGGTTCCGTTAACTTGATAAGTTCTCGAGTTATTCAGAAATTTGTGTTTCATTTGTATATGAGCTCTCCTTTCAGAGAAGGGAGGGGCTCGAGCCAACTTAGAAACATTTCTTGCCTTCAAAAATCTCCCCCTGCCAAATGTGGTTCAATTTGCTTGATTAATTCTCGAGTTATGCAGAAATTTGTGATGCATTTGTATGGAAACCCCCCTTCCTTCCCCTCTCTAGATGGTGGAGGAGTCTCCAACTTCCATAGAATCATTTCTCCCCTCCAAAAACCTCCACATGCCAAATTTGGTTCCATATGCTTGATTTGTTCTCGAGTTAAGCACAAATTTGTGTTTCATTAGTATGAGAGCCTCCCTCTTATAGAAGGCGGAGGGGTCTTGAGTTGACATTAAAACATTTCTTGCCTTCAAAAACCTCTACCTGCCAAATTTGGTTCCATTTACTTGATTAGTTCTAGAATTATGCAGAAACTGGTGTTTCATTTGTATGGGAGCACCTCCCCCCTACCAGAGAGAGAGGAGGGGTCTCGAACTACCGTAGAAACATTTATTGCCTTTAAAATCCCAGCATGCCAAATTTGGTTACATTTGCTTTATTAGATCTAGAGTTTTGAAGAAATTTAAGTTTCATTTGTATGACAGCACCCGTTCTAGGAGAGAGAAGGGGTCTAAAACCATCATAGAAACATTTTTCGCCACCAGAAAACCCCACATGCCAAATTTGGTTCCGTTTGTTTGATTAGTTCTTGAGATATGCAGAAACTTCTGTTTCATTTGTATGGGAGCCTCCCTTTCTAGAGCGGGGAGGGGTCTCAAACTACCATAGAAACATTTTTTGCCTCCAAAAACTTCCGCATGCTAAATTTGGGTTCCTTTGCATGATCAGTTCTCGAGTTATGCAGAAATATGTGTTTCATTTGTATGGGACCCCCCCCCCCTTTCAGAAGAGGGAGGGGTCTCTTACTATCTTAAGAACCTTTACCGGCCCCAAAAACTCCTGCATACAAATTTTCATGCCAATCGGTTCAGTAGTCTCCGAGCCTATTTGGTTCAGACAGACAGACAGACAGACATCGTTTTGGTTTTGTTTGCACGTTAGGGTTTCCCGAAATTGGGAGAGTTTTTTTCCCAATATCAGGATTTTGCCAAGAGCCCCCCCACTTTGTTTTGCTAATTGTTATGCTTCCTGAACTGTATAAGAATTTCGTCTATAAATTCTAACATCAAGTCCTGTTGTACCAACTTTTGAAAGTTATAATTGTTTTCCTCTAGAAAAAGTATATTCTTGCTGAGTAAATTTTGTCTAGAAAATTAGATTTGATCTTCTATGTCTTCTAAGGCGGTCGGTGTGGTCTATTCTAAATTTTGACAATTAAATAGACCAAACGAAATTTTCCATTTTCACCGGTGCGTTCTAAATTTCATTTTCGAACAGTTTCGATGTAAAAAAAATAAAACTGTCATACGCTTTGTTTTATTTTGTTCCGAATTTGGAACGGAATCCAGAGCGTTCTAAATTTGTTTAGGCAGCTGAAAAAAAATGGTATAAAACAACAATAAGGGCAAAGTGCACAACCGCGTGGATCGCTCGCTCGTTTTTCAGTAAGTCTGAAAACAGTATTACGGTCTTACCAACAGGATTCCTGACTTTGCTCAAGTTCTCCTTTTTTTTTCTTAAGCTCATTGAACTTTATCATAGCTTTTTTTTTTTTTTTTTTAAACATTACGGAGTTCTGCTGGCAATGGTGAAATGCTGAACACTGAAGTTCTTTGAACTGAACTGATATTTTGAGAAATATGTAAGTTCAAACTTTGCAAAAAATCTGTGAACTAGCTCTACGAAGTTTGAAGAATTTCAGCGAACTATATTATGAAGTTCTTTGATGATTGAGGAATTTTTGTGAATATGGCTAAAGATCATTAAGGGTAAGTTTTAGCTTGGAAGTAACCCATCCCTATGATTATTTTTTCAGTATACTAGATACGTACTACTAGTATACTGCTATGACATGTTGTTAAAACTAGCCTAACGTGCTTTCACAGCTTTGTTTATTTTTATCATGCATGATTTTGCTTAAAAATATGTTTTGCACGTTGCTTGAGTCCTCCTCAAAAAGTTGTATTTCCCATATATTGAATTTTGTGCACATTGGAAGCATATGAATGCTAGCAAGAGAGATGCTATAGAAAATCCCAGTTACAAATATAATTTTTCCAAGGTATTTGAAGCATTTCAACTAGCACAACAAGTTTGCATAACTTGGGGTAAATTGAAATAAGTACACAAGAGGAAGAGTGACACAAGGATATTAGGGATTTTTCAACTCGGCAAAACGTGTATCACTTCCTCTGCTGAGAAATTACTACCAGAACCGGGTGTTGGTTCACGAGACAGTTATGGGGAAGACAACGTTGAAGATCAAGACGGAAGTTTTGAAAGGATCCATCCTCTGGATTGGATTGTACAACAGTGTGCTGATGTTGGCGTAGTGATCGTTGATTTTGCGGATGACATCGCATTGTCAATAACAGGCTGGTGGAAGAGGTGTACTGTTGGTCATGAAATGCAAAGTGTCATTGCTCCGAAAAGAGTGATGACGGGCTGAAAATCAATATCTATGTCATCCATGCCCGCGAGAAGGCGGCCAAGGTCATCAACGCGGTGGGTAGGATGATTCCAGACAACAGTGGACCAAGAGTAGTATTCTCGTCGATATTGAGGTACGGAGGCCCAGCCTGGATTGCTGAGCTCGACACTTAACAGAATCGAGCGCAGCAGAACAGTACATACCGGCTCCTGACCTTGCGAGTCGTGAGTGCGTACAAAAATATCTCATCGAAGGCAGTGTTCGTTATCTCTGAAATTATACCTATCGGAATCACGTTACATGGAGACACCTCTAATACAGGTTCTCTCAACCTGGGTGAACAGAAATCATGCAGAGGTAAAATTCCGCCTAAAAGTATTCCAGTTCTAATGCTTGTATTGAAATCCAGCGCACAGGTCCAGGATATTACATACCTCTCGTTAAAACCTGAATAATGAAACCCTTCTAAAATTTAAATCTTTTAGTTTTGTTCCAGTTCAAAACTGTGAAATTCAACTGACAATTGATTTTACTGCTGGTTTGAACGTTATACACAAAGTTGCTGTACAGCTGTACAGTGCACTAATTCTGACATTATATATAAAGTCACATCAGATACTCAAAGATATTTTATCTCCCTATTTATATTCCTCATGCACCTCACCTATATAATATTACCAAATTAACCTAAAACCAATATGATTGAGCCTTCAAAATGAATGATATTTATTTTGAAAAAAAGGTAGGAAATTCTAAGTCTGCATCGTCAACAACAAACATTTTCTGGTTCCCCCGGCAACGGTGTTTTTTTTTTCAATTTCATCATCTGCACTTCCTGCTGTGCCAATCCGGAAGATGAATAAGTTATGTTATAATGAACGTCTCAACATCCTGTCTAGTTGTTCGGAACATTTTGATTTCAAGATCGTCTTCCGGCGTTTCCAGACTTTTATTCCACTTACTGTATCGTTTCGCGGAACTGATGGAATATATTCTGATGGGTTTTTGATGATCATCTGCGAGAAACCATGGAAGTTCGTTTCCTTTTAATACTTTCGTTCCGAACAAGTGTATTAATTGAGGACGCGATGCTCAACTGACTAAGAAACGCGAACTTTTTGCATTGGGACTTGTAGAGAGTCCTGTCGTAGGAAACCTGTTAGCAATGGAGTTCCAGGGTTTTCAGCCAGTTGGAATGCTTTATTCAGGCCCGAAATCGTTGTTAAAATAGAGTTGAACTGGAGTCGCAGATTACTCAGCTCAATACCGATCCTTTATGTCAGCTAGTGCCGTACTCTCATCCAGTCAAACATTCATAGTTACGCGTATGAGAGCTTCCTCGTAAAAAGGAAATTTCCATGGAAATTAATTTCCATTTTTGACTGATTCAGCAAGACGGAAATCCTCTACATCGTCTACCATAAAACAGCACGAAGCAGCCGCGAAATTCAGTACTGATGGAGTACTGGCAGAAATAAAGTGCTCACGTTGGTTTATGTTTATTTTCTCAATACAACTTTTTGATTTGCAGCGATTCAGTGGTAACATATTGGGTCAAAATGAATGACTTCAATTCTTCTTTCGAAATGAGAAACAACAAACGAAAAATTATTCATGTAACTTTATTAACAAAACAATAAACAAAACAACTTTTTAATTCAGTGGCAAACATAAAGTGCTCATCCGCGATATGTTTACTTCAAAACCAAGAACATTGAATTTAATATTTCGTGTGACTTCCTTTAGCTTTGATGACCGCTTGAAGACGTCGAGGCATGCTTTCAACTAGGTTTTTCAGATGGTTCTCGTCGATTCTTTGCCAGGCGCATTCGAGGGCTTCGAAGAGCTTTTTTTTGTTTGTTACTTCCTCCTTTGTCAACTTGCTGATCGAGAATTGACCATAGATTTTCAATTGGGTTCAAGTCTGGTGATTGCGGTGGCCATTCAATCTTCTCTTCACTCTCTTCCTCCACCCACCCCCCTCCTCCCACCCCCCCACTCCCCACGCCAACTCCATTCTCTCCTTTCTCACGTACTGCCAATTTGCTCCTTAAACCTGCATCCTGAAGCCTGGAGCGCACAGTGCGTTCTGAAATACTCAGCTGCAGATTTTCCTGTATCACTCGGCTCGTAACTGTTGTAACCAGGAGTTTCACGAATAATTCTGGTGTCTTCACGCGGAGTCGTGAGTCGCTTCCGCCCGCGTCCATGTATATCAGCTACTGATCCGGTTTCCTGAAACTTTTTCCAAACTTTGCGAACACCAGAATAACTCACTCCATATCTTACGGCAATTTTACGCATAGATATTTGCTGTTGACAGTCCCTCACAATTAATTTTCGTACGGATAGGTTAATTTGTTTCGAATCCATTTTCAACATTCAAACGAAATCCGAACCGGCGCGAACAGAACCAAAACAAACAGTGCTCGACACCTTCTGATAGGCTGAATGTGCTGTGACAGTTTGGTAGGCAATGCCATGCAAGATGCACTCAAGAAAATTATATGTCGGTTTTGAGCACTTTTTTTCTGCCAGGCGGAAAAACATTCACATGCATATGATACATCAGAAACTAAGCTATACAAACTTAATCATGATTTTGAATAAACAGAATGATAATGCTATACAAAAGCTGCATTTTGGTCGAATAGACTTTATATTTTTGCATCAATACAAAATTGGTATAATAATGGCAATCATTTTTTAGCTGGTGAGCACTTTATTTCTGCCAGTACTGTATAATTGTAAACCAACATAATTTTTTTTTTTTTTTTCCCCCCCCCCCAATATAAAATCAACAAAACATCAATATTATCAAAACGCACAATTTGCTGAAGACGCCAACTGTCTGTGTGTTTGAGTTTTGAAACGGTTTTAAGTAAAGTAAAAATACGTTTTCTCAACATCAATATCTCAGACACCGGCAAATTTTTGCAGCCATATTTTGCACAGTTTGGTCAACCAGCACATAAAGTATAAATGTACGAAAAATCTGCGACGGGTATCACCGGGTACATAAAGTTTTCAGTTCGTCTTTTCGGGTGTACCAATGTCTTTTTCTATCAATATTTTTTAAATCCCCGACATAATTACCCGCACCCTTGGATCCTTTTGCGCGAGAGCTAGCACATTTGAAGGTCAAGTAGCTCAGAATAGTTTCGTTTGTTTACAAACTGCAGTTGATTTTGAGTTTCCAGTTGATAAAGATTGTGATATTTGAAAATGCTCCGGAAACATTGGTTCAAAGTGTGGCTGCAGAAATATGGTAGTTCTGTGGGGGCGACCCCGGCGTAGTGGTTAACATCCATACATCTCACGCCAAAGTCACGAGTTCGAATTTCACCCCCCCAAAGATACAAAAATGCCCAAAACCGGTGTTTGAGTGACTACGATGGGAGATGAACCAGCCCAAGGCTGAAAATCTCGATAATCAAGAAACAAAAAAAAAAAAAATGTGGTAGTTCAAGTAGCATCAAAATGCAACATGTCCATGATTTCGTTCTGAAAAAAATTAAACTGTTTGTCACAGGACGAAAGCAAGCGTATAAACAAAGACGTGTCCAGGTTGTACTTCGAATTTAACAATCGCTGGAAAAGTTTTGAAACAAGCAACAAGAGTTGGTTGAATTGTAGTGCATTTACTTGTGGTAATGTGAAAGTTGAAAGGCCCAGAAAACCGTTTTCTGACCTGAATAAACAGAATAAAAGGCGAAGAGTTGAAGGATTGAGGTAGCAGGGAACCGCGAATGAATTGGCGTTTGCAGCTGGAATGGATGCTCGAAGTGAGGGGTGCGAATATATGGCAAAACTTTAGCAAGAAGAATTACAGGCATCTCCTACCAGTGCCAAACGAATGGGACGAGCATTGAAATCCAATACTGATTTACAAAAGCATCGTATGTTGTCAGCTGATGAAGGACTTGCGATTGATTGATATTGATGGCGACTACAGTAAAGATCAGTGGATACTGCTTCGAAAGACGTCTAAGCAATGCAACGCACCACAAATGTACCCTAGCTACAAAAATGTTGTGGGGGCCCTAACAGAATCGTCTTCACAGATTGGTCATCAGTGAGCCAGAAGAATGGCGCAACAAAGATCTAAAACGCTATAGGAAAAATCGGGCACGAAAATGTTCAAAGTAAGTTAACAGTAATTGAACATTATCACAAATATTTCATAATTACTGAAAAATTTTCATTTCTTTACAGGACTGCTACAGGACTGCTACCAAAACCATGATTTCTGATGACATCCAACCCTTTGATAGGTAGTCTAAGACGACCAACTGTCAAGAAATCTATGCAACTATTACCAGCTGCAAAGAAACTTTTGCAAAATTCTCAAGACCAAGCTTCTGATACTGATTTAGACACAGAAGCTTAGGAAGAAGGTATTCAATAACGGTTTATTATAAACTTACAATATATAAAACTTTTATTATAGCAATAACTCAATCTAACGTAGCCAAAAATTTTTAAAGAAATGAAAATACATTAATTTTTACAAATTTGTCCGAAACAATGAACTAAGAACCGACGGGCTCGCAATAAGTTTTGATTCCTATGCAAAGAAAAATCAAATACATTAATTACAGCTTTGAGTACTTGAATAATACCGTACTTAAGGTCTGTATCCACATTAATCCGGACACCTTCAAATCATTGTAACTTTTGAAATATTGCACGTAGGAATGAAAAATTTCACTGTGGTATAGCTGAGAGTCTATGATGAAAAAGACTGTGATTGATGTTTACATTTCATGTTTAGTATTCAAGATGGCGACGAAAGAAAAACAAGTACGCGAGCGAATTATGCATGGGCGTACGGCAAATCCTGACTTGTCAATACGGGATCTTGCAAAAACATTGGATTTGCCTAAATCCACTGTTCACGATGTGTTCAAATCATTTTCGGAACGTTTGACGGTGGAGAGGAAACCGAGAAGTGACAAAAACGTTGGACGCGCTGATCCTGTCATGGACCGAAAGGTGAAAAGGATATTAACGAAAAACCCAAATCTCTCCATTCGAACGGTGGCTCGTAAAATAGGGATGTCACCTGGTTTTGTCCAAAAATCAAAACAACGCACAGTGGGCATAATCGAAGCTGTAATCGGACTTATTTCAAATCCGCAGGTATTTGTACATGAACTGATGTTTTTCTATAGGAAAAAAACGCCAATAAATCGATTGCCACTAATTTCATTCTGTGCAGAGCATTGAAAGTGACTCATTTTGCCCCTTTTCACCCTAATCCGGTGTGTTCGTTCAGTTTTTACTCCGATAACTACAATTGCCGCTGTAATTTTCGCTTGAAAAGGGACATATATTATGTGAAAAACTCTCAAGAATCGAATGATGCCAATTTCATGCTGTGCAGAGGTCGAAAAATAGTTTATTTTGCCCCATTTTACCCTAAAAGTGTTTTTTTTTTCATTTTTTACTCCTATAACTACAATTGCCGCTATATTTTTTGCTTGAAAAAGAACATATCTTATGTGAAAAACTCTCAGGAATCGAATGGTGCCAGTTTTATGGTGTGCAGAGGTCAAAAAATAGTTTATTTCACCCCATTCCACCCTGAACATGTGTTTTTTTTCATTTTTTACTCCGATAACTACAATTTCCGCTGTAGTTTTTGCTTGAAAAGGGACAATTCTTGTTGGAAAAACTCTCAGAAATCGAATGGTGCCGGTTTCATGTTGTGCAGAGGTCGAAAAATTGTTTATTTCGCCCCATTTCACCCTAAACATGTGTTTTTCAGTGTTTACTCCGATAACTACTACTGCCACTATTTTTATTTTTGTTATCACATTTTTGTTTTTCACATAAGATATGTTCCTTTTCAAGCAAAAAATATAGCGGCAATTGTAGTTATTGGAGTAAAAACTGAAAAAACACACTTTTAGGGTAAAATGGGGCGAAATAAACTATTTTTCGACCTCTGCACAGCATAAAACCGGCACCATTCGATTCCTGAGAGATTTTCTCATAAGATATGTCCCTTTTCAAGCGAAAACTACAGCGGCAATTGTAGTTATCGGATTAAAAACTGAACGAACACACCGAATTAGGGTGAAATTGGGCAAAATGAGCCACTTTCAATGCTCTGCACAGGATTAAATTAGTGGCAATCGATTTATTGGCTTTTTTTTTCTATAGAAAAACATCAGTTCATGTACAAATACCAGCGTATTTGAAATAAGTCCGATTACAGCTTCGATTATGCCCACTGTGCAACGTTTGGGACTTTAGTCGTATTACGTAAAAACAGTTCCAAATCGCAATGACAAACAGAACTTGGCAGCAAAATCACGGGCTCGACGTTATTACTGCGAATATTTGACGAAGTTTTCATGCGTTGTTATGGACGATGAAGCTTATGTCCTGGAGGATTTCAAGCAGCTTCCAGGGCTGGCTTTTTATTCTGTTATGGCCAGAAATGCTACAGCTGAGTATTTTAGAAAGAAGAAGGTATCGAAATTTCCCAAAAAATACCTTGTGTGGCAAGTGATTTGCACGTGTGGCAAAAAGAGTAAATCTTTCGTCACTACAGGCACAATCAACAAGGAGATCTATCAGAAAGAGTGTCTGCAGAAGCGATTGCTACCCTTCATCAAAAGTCACAAAGAAAAACCTTTGTTCTGGCCTTATTTGGCATCATGCCACTATGCTAAAACTGTGATGGAGTGGTACCAAGCAAATCAAGTGAACATTGTACCAAAAACCTCAAACCCGCCAAATTGCCCAGAGCTACGACCAATCGAGAGATATTGGGCTCTGATGAAGTGGAAGCTTTCTGGAAAGAAGCAAGGAATCAAAGACATCAAACACTTCCAGCAAATTTGGACAAAGACGGCTTCTACGATTTCTGAAGAGTCTGTACAAACCCTATTGGACGGAGTTAAGCGCAAAGTTCGAAAATTTTATGCAAATACCGAATAACTATGTTTTGTCTTCACGAATTGTTAAAACACATCCCATGAATCTAAAATAAACAACTACGACGGAAATATAATGCGAAATTTATGTTTTATTCATGTTTTGAGTTGTCCGGATTATTGCGGTTACAGACCTTAATCAACACTTCCCTTCCATCCCTGCTGATCATAAGGACCTGGGCAGGAGTTGAGGTTCTCTTAGAATGATTGCTGCAGAGCCTGTCACACGCAAGGCAGCTCTACTGGCGCTTCTATCGTCTCTTCAACAACCAATGCAGGAGAGTGTGTGGTCGGAAATTACTAAGCTATGCTTATGCTAAACCTGAGAATATAGTGAAGTGAGACTTTAGATTGTTGTGCATTTATATTTATTGTATTCGTGCTGTTTGTGTCGAAAAAGACACGGTGAACATATTAGCCAGATTGCGAAGGTTACTCTCGTCCATTCCTAGGTCACATTCACGGCAAGCCCCGCTAAACACAGCCAAATTATCTCGAGATGACCGTGAGGTTCTTTTCCGATAACGTTTGTTTTAAAAAACTTATGTAGTAGAAAGTGCTCTAATGTGGGTCTATGGATCTAGAATTCGGCCTATCGTTAAAAATTGCCTGTCTTTTCCTCACATTGGTATGTCAGTAAGACAATACTACTGTATATTTTTGATTTTCAGGGTAAAAATTGTGAATTAATATTTACTTCGAATTTTAATCATAGGCCGAATCCTAGATCCATAGACCCACATTAGAGCTCCTTCCCCTATTTAAAAAATGAAAACTTTGCTCTGTTATGTTGATTCGAGTAAGTCAGCACAAATTTAAAAAAAAGAACTGTTTGCAAAAAGAACTATACATTTTTCGGAATTTGTGTGAACCTCTTAGAGCATTGCAAATCACCAATAAAGTTCAGAAGAAAATGAAAAGCAGTTAAATCAAGCAAACAGCATTTCTCGGTTTAGACCCATTTTCAACCCACGCTATTCAACTCCACTGCTCAATATTCGTACTCAATTCGCCAGAACAAAATCATCCACCGCAACAGATTATGCCGTAAAACGACCCAAGGACCGAAGCCATGAGATGTGAAAAAGAAACACAAAACCATCGCCAAACACAAAAGTGAAAAACTAAACCAACATGCAAACAACTTGCCAAAACCATCCGCCCGCCAGCCCTGCCATTGTCCATCCAGCCAGTGGAGAGTGAGGAAACCGCCGACACATCAAAATCAGCCGTAAAACTAATGGAGGAAATCGTTCCCACGTCCTCTGTCCTGGCAGCCGAGCCGAAGAAGGAACCAACAGAGCGTTGGTCACCGGCAACGAACGACGATGACAGCTCACCTATCCACCCACGCCATCCAGTAGTAAACACATGTACCTATCGCGATAGAAAACGCCAACCGGGAACGAGTGCTATGTTCTTTTGTTATGAGCTATTAAACTACATTTTATATTCCAATGCTATCCAATGGGCTATCAATTTTCCTTCGTGTGTTTGCTCCCCTCGACATGTTCTTCCAGGCGAACAAGTGGGAAAAAGTTGTATTCTTTTGGCACTTTCAAGGCTCACGATCCATCTCTCCCCCCGCGGCCAAACTCGGCTGAAAAGAGAGGAAATTCGACCATAAAGAAAGGAAAACAAAGTTCTGTTGTCGCTACACGATGGATCGGATTTCTTTCCGATGGAGAAACGGCTGTGACCATAAAATAGCACATTTTTCTTTGCTTTAAGAAGTCATGGTTCTACGCCGGAACGACCCCCGAACGGCAGCGACTGAGGTGCCAAGTGTGAAAAATTAAACTTTCCATTATGCTGATGTGGTGGGGCATGGTTATGTTTTACCTCTTTCCCAGTCTTTCTTTGGTCTGTGAGTGTTCATGACTTCATTTCCCGCAATCGAATTACCGCCTTGAGTATGACAGGTAACAGGCGGAAAATAAAACTGTCTTTCAATCAGCAGGAGAGGTGTGCAAAGTTTTCATTTATTTCTTTTGGCCACTGAGAGCTCGGAATGATCCATCGGTACAAGGAGTATGAAATGGAAAATGATAGGTAGATGGTTTCAAAGAAGTTGAAAAATTCTGCAGTGCTGATGAAAATTTGTTATGTCTGTAACAGGTCATAAAGTGGAATCCACTTGGGAGTAGTGTGTTCGGTTCGATTCCGTTTTTAAGCCGTTCAATATACTTTGGACCGCGAGTTCAACGAGTGTCCCACATTCGCGCCTTGTCATTTGAATTGTTTTCAATCTTGCTGATTGAATAATTCCAAATTTTGAGCCTGATGCAAATGTTCATATATATGGGGACTTTAATCAACGAACAGCAAATTTTATGATAGATGACGTAAATTGTTCTCTTTTAATATCAATTGTCGGTGATTTCGTATTTAGATTCAATGGTAAAAGAGTGTCCGGATTTATGAATATGACAAGTCACTACATTCTTCGCATTTTAAACCTTCTGACACAGCAGAGCATTCATTGTTAAACTGCAGAATATTTTTAAGAGCTGAACAGTTCAACATTCCGGATATTGACGAAGCTCGGTAAATTCGTTGTCCATCGTACCTAATTTGTAAATGAGTTTGAATTTTCTCGACTGAAAGAACCGTAGGGTAAACTCCCCTGAAATTGCATTTCGTTAGAAATGATCGCTTCAATAGCTGTTTCTGATGAGTTCAAATGAAACGTAAAAATCAAATATTGTAACTCTAATCAGTTTCCAAAGAAAATAAAAGCTTTTCATCCACTGCCACCATTTAATCATTCATTCCAATTAAATTTACAATTGCAAGCTGCTGCTACGAAGCTCAAATATTTCATTCATTCATTCTGATTCAGCATCGCTACAGGTTTTAATTGGCTTGATATTCCAAAGAGATAATTTCAAAGAAAACGATGATTACGGATGCAAATTGTTTGCTTTTAACTTTTAATGATTCCAGAATAAGCTTTAAAATAAAACGTGACATAGCACCGCTGTGCTTTAACAACCGTTCATTGAACCATCCAGCGAATGAAAAATGTTAAGGATAGAAGTTATGGGAGATTTTCTGTAGCATTTCATTATATTTTAGGTATCTAACGGATCCTACTTTATTTACACCATTTCACCATTCGTATCATCGTCGAGGGATTCATACACTTATCTGCTACTGCTTGGATGGTTGGTGCTCAACCCGTTCCAGCGAGCTATAAACATCTTCATCCCCCTTTCAAGAATTTCGGATTGAAATTTATTTGACGCTAATCTTATAAAATACTGCAAATCATATCAGCGTTTAATGTTTTTATGAGCACGTTCAACCAATGCGAAGCATGATAATAAAAATGAATAACAAACATACATGAATTTTGGCGGTACTTTGAATTTGAATCAACAGCAGTAACTTAAGATTTAGCAGTGTGGGAGGTCAAATCGATCAAACTAGGATAAATTGATGCAACGCCCGGTTAATTGATGTGTAGTTTTCTTAATGCTTACGGTGGAATGTTTGAAGTTAATGGAATTGCAGATTTGTCATTTTGACCAACATTATATCACAGGACATTTCACTACTCAGGAAATCTTTTATCTAACGACATAGGGTAGGGAACGGCTTAATCAGGGGTCACTATTTTAATCAGTTGTTAGGAAATAGATCTATAACTCCTACATTTTCCAAATTATTTCATTTATAATGATATGATCATAAGCTTTATCTATTGGGCCAATGATTCAATGATCATGATGAATCATGATTGATTACCAATTTATTACTGTCATTTTGAAGATTTAAAATACATCATCTAGAAACCATCAGTTTCTGACCTGCTGAAGAAGTTCGCTCAAATGTTGCCTTTGTGCCCCCCCTTCACTTTCCCTTCTCCCCTTAATTTTTCCATCCCACCAAAAAAAAATATTAGCTCCTTCCCAACAAAATAATCTTCCTTTAGCTGCACTATAGCATCACCAGCGTTGCCAATATTTTTTTTGAAAAAACTGGAAGAATGCAAAAAAAAAACTGGAAAAAACTGGATCCTAAAAAAATCAAGCCTACGTAATTAAAAACCATTTGTCGCATATTACAATTTATATCTTGTAAGTAAGATATATTGTTACAATATGTGGAATTGTTCTGTAATGGTTTTAACTAAAAATTCTTTACACTAACACAGATGGTTACTGTATGCCATATTGTCATTGTAAGATTTCTTTAATTCTGGATTATATCCCAACATTTTGACATAAAATAGAGCGAAAATAAAGCGAATACAACCGCCTATTCAGCACAATGTTATTTAGCCTCTGCCATATGGTTAAAACTGTATAAGATACTGTTAACTTATACTTATCAACATTATGGTTATTGTCACAACAATATGGGACATAGTTATCAATAATATGGGAAATTGTCAATGAATGGTTTTTAATTATGCATGGAACCACGAAGGACATTTAATTTATTATATAACGCTTGACCTAAATGACGTTTCGATCTTTGAATCTGCTGTGGTATTAAACATGTACCACATTCAACCCACGGCCATTTTTGTGGAGGAATGACACAAAGTTTTCCAAGCTGAAAAAAAGATAATATATGAAGTAATTTGTTTCCAATAGATTTTAAAAACTGTTTAAATCATTTTTAGTGTTATTTTATCATTTATGTTTAAACAAATAAACCTTAAACCAAGACTATAACTGAATTAAAAATACAATATATATTTATTTGTTCACCTGGTCAATATTTAAACTTTACAAATATAACTTAACCCAAATAACAATAACAAATATTCACTGTTCTTTGGTCTCTCTTCTAACCGACTCGTATATTTGATAATTATACTTGGCGTTTATGGGTTGATTTATTTTAAGTTTTCCTGATTTTTCCTGATTGAAAGTAACCAAATTTTTGGTTGCCAAAATTCCCTTTATCATGTTTGTCCCAAACTTGTTAAAATTTTAGTTTTGTTTTTATTGTAAACGAAAAAAAAACTCTTTTTACCGTCGCTGATGAATAAGGAAGAATTAATAAATTTGGTATCAAATTCCGTAGATTCGGAAAAGCAAATGAAATGTCAAATCTTTTCACTGCTAAAAACTTTCCCCAAAACAACGTGGCATCATTTTCATGCTTCAAAATCACCAAAGTCGATGTTTCTAAGTTCCCGGAATTCATTATCAGTATCTTGATACTTATCATCTTTGTTTTCCCAACTAATCTGTTCCCTTTTGTTCACACTTCTTTAATTCAAATGATTCACTAGTGTGCGTCGATAAAACTTAAAAAAGTTGCAGTTGACAGATAGAGAAAGTTGATTTATAAACGCTAAAAAACAGCAGCCTTTTTAAGGGGATAGGAATCTTTCCACATTTAAAAAAATTGTCCTACAATTAATGGGTAAAGCAAATAGGGTTGTGAAAAAAAAACTGGAAAAAACTGGACAAAAGTCAGAAAAACTGGACGATTTGAAGATTTAACTGTTTGACTGGATCCCGTAAAAAAAACTGGAAGAATCCAGTTTAAACTGGAACATTGGCATCCCCCTCCTCCCCCCTCTTCCTCTCCCATATACACGCACCCCTCTCCTCTTTTCTTTTTTTTTCACCCACCCCTTCTTCCCCCCTCTACTCAGAAAAAAAAAAAAAAACACACACCCCCACTATCGATCAATCACAAAAAAAAAGTTTGATCGTTATTCTCTCTCACCCCCCCCAACTTTCTGCACCACATTTTTTTGTTTTTCGGCTAAACGAAGGAGCGGAGGAAATTACTTCAGCAAACCCCAACCCCTATTTCATTTCGCCTTCCACACATGCACAGAATCGCACTCATACAATATTGTTAGTTTATGTACAGATTGAGGAGCTGAAGAAAACATTTTTTTAATCGGAAAGAAATCCGCATGCGTTTAAGAAGTCCCTGCAATTGGGAACTTTATTCCATGGCTATGGAATTTTCTGAGCCTGCTGAAGGTATGTTCCGATAGATCAGACGTAAGCAGAGGGATTAATGTCTAAATATATTTTTTTTTTACTAATCATTTATTTGTACAGGCTCAATCGAATCAACTTTACAGAGCCAAGTTTTCATATTTTTTTACATCATTTATCTGAAAAGTTAGGGGGATAGAACCGATTACTCGCGGCCGTCTCGAGGTTAATAGGAATAACAAATTACAGATGGGAAGATGGGTGGGAATTTAAAGTATGGTATACATAACACATTAATTTTAAATTCTAAATTGTCTTAACACTTATAACTATACAATGTATGGATTTCTTTTAACTTGAACATTTTTTTGAAAAAGAAAAAAAAACACACAAACACAGATAAAAAAAAGAAAAAAAAACTTATAGTAAACACACAGGTTAAACTAACTACAATCTAATGCTTATGTTAGTCAAAAACACATAAATTAATTGCATATACTCCAAATCACGCAGAGCCAAAATATCCCGAATTGGCACATTGGGTTGTCTACCTCGAGCCCGAAGGGAATCATTAAGCTCCGATCTGACTCCACGATGCTCAACACAAGACGAAATAACGTGATCTGCGTACTGATAGCCTTGTCCACACTCACAGAGATTGCTGTCGCTCATTCCAACCCGGTATAAATGAGCGTTCAAAGAATAATGATTGGACATGAGGCGAGACATGACACGAATGAAGTCTCGTCCCACATCCATCCCTCTAA
Source organism: Aedes koreicus (assembly GCA_024533555.2). NCBI lineage: Eukaryota > Metazoa > Arthropoda > Insecta > Diptera > Culicidae > Aedes > Aedes koreicus. The sequence goes on along the minus strand of JAHHFK020005684.1, from coordinate 11,020 downwards.
ACCAAGATTTCTTCGACACCTTTGGGATGATAGAATGTTGCCATCGCCCCAAATCTCCTTTACTCCATTTATACTGCCAGCTGACGAGTGACTGTTGACGAAAAATAGTAAAAAATTCATTGAAGGCGATTTGTCGATCATAAATATCGCCTTCTATAGCGCCCACCTTTGCAAGCGAGTCCGCTTTCTCATTGCCCAGAATTGAACAATGAGAAGGGACCCATACAAAGGTGATGATAAAATAACGCGAAGATAAAGCACTTAGAAGCTCCTGTATTTTCATGAGAAAATACGAGGAGTGCTTTACCGGCCTCAAAGAGCGAATAGCCTCTATAGAACTGAGACTATCCGTGAAAATGAAGTACTGATCCGGTGTTAGTGAGGCAACGATTTCTAGCGTAAAGTGTATTGCCGCTAATTCGGCGACATATACGGAACAAGGAGCTTGAAGTTTACGATTGGCGCTATAAATTTCATTGTATATACCAAAGCCTGCAGACTCCTCTATCAATGATCCGTCAGTGAAGAACGATTTAGTGGAATTAACTTGGCCAAACTTTGCAGAAAATATCACAGGAGCAATCATAGGACGATGATGCTCTGGAATTCCACGAAGCTCTTGCTTCATGGATAAATCAAAATGAACCGAACTGCCGAAGTCGGAGAAGCAAACACGATTGGGAATATTCGGCGAAGGGCTGACATCCTGTGTTATGTACCAATGGTACAAAGTCATGAAGCGAGTTTGAGGATTCAACTCGAGAAGCTTCTCAAAGTTTTCGATTACCTGGGGGTTCATAACTTCACACCTGGTGAGGAGCCGGAGAGACAATTCTGAAAATCGATCCGAGAGTGGCAACATGCCAGCCAGCACTTCCAGACTCATCGTATGAGTCGAGTGCATACAACCTAACGCGATACGAAGACACCGATACTGAATACGTTCCAGTTTAATGATATGCGACCGAGCCGCCGACTGAAAACAAAAACTACCGTATTCCATAACCGACAAAATCGTTGTCCGGTACAACGTTAGAAGATCTTGCGGATCTGCTCCCCACCAGGTTCCAGTTATTGTGCAAAAAAAGTTGATCCTTTGCTGGCATTTTCGCTTCAGATACTCAATGTGGGATCTCCAGGTGCACCTAGAATCGAGCCAGACCCCAAGATATTTAAAGGACATGGAATGAGTTATCGGTGTACCCCAAATTTGAAGCTTCGGTTGTGCTGGGTTATGCTTCCTTGAAAAAACTACCAACTCAGTTTTCTCCGTAGAGAATTCGATACCTAGCTCTAGAGCCCAAGTAGACAAATTGTCTAAGGTATCCTGTAAGGGTCCTTGCAGATCGACCCCATTGGGTCCCGTGACCGACACTACGCCGTCATCTGCAAGTTGTCTCAACGTACAGTTGTCCCTTAGACAACCGTCAATGTCTTTGACATAAAAATTATACAAAAGGGGCTTAAACATGATCCCTGGGGGAGACCCATGTAGCTAAATCGGGAAGCTGTAGAGGTTCCATGAGAGAAGCTCATATGTTTCTCTGACAGCAAATTGTACAAAAAATTATTCATTAATGCAGAAAAGCCACAAGCGTGGAGTTTATCTGAAAGAACTTCAACAGATACTGAATCAAAAGCTCCCTTGATATCCAAGAATACAGAAGCCATTTGCTCTTTTTTAGCAAAAGCTAACTGAATCTCTGTGGAAAGCAACGCGAGACAGTCGTTCGTTCCCTTACCCCTACGAAAACCATATTGAGTATCTGAAAGCAGGTTGTTCGTCTCAACCCATTTGTCCAGACGGAAAAGGATCATTTTCTCTAACAACTTTCGAATGCAGGATAACATCGCGATGGGTCGATAGGAGTTGTGGTCGGACGCGGGTTTACCAGGTTTTTGAATGGCAATAATTCTCACCCGTCTCCAATCATCCGGTACAATGTTAAGTTCCAGAAATTGATTAAACAAGTTCAACATGCGCCTGTTTGCGACGTCTGGGAGGTTCTTAAGCAAGTTGAACTTGATCCTATCAGCCCCTGGAGCCGTATTGCCACACGAAAGGAGTGCAAGAGAGAGTTCTACCATTGAAAAAGGTTGGCTGATCTCATCTATCGAATTCGTTGTTTTGCGAGGAATCATCCGTGCCGGCACAGAATCTGGACAAACTTTTCGCGCGAATTTGAGGATCCATTGGTCCGAGCACTCCTCGCTTTCGTTGTTCGTAGTTCGGTTACGCAGTCTTCGCGCCGTGTTCCAAAGAGTACTCATCGACGTTTCACGCGTTAGTCCGTTCACGAATTTTCGCCAGTAACCGCGTTTCTTGGCCTTGATGAGGCTCTTAAGTTCTCGTTCGAGAGCCGTGTACTTCGAAGTGCTCAGGTGTTCCACGTCTACGGAAAACTTTAAACGCGTCGGACTTTTTACGGTAAACCTCGGTGCATTGCTGATCCCACCATGGAGAAGGTTTCCTGCGAAATGAAGTTCCTGGAACTGGTCGAGTTTGAGCTTGAAGCGCGCTGTCTAGGATCAGGTTGGAGAGGAAGTTATATTCCTCCAGCGGTGGAAGCTCTTCTATCGTCGTTACGGCTTCATCTACTACTGTCCTGAACTTTGTCCAATCGATGTAACGGGTAAGATCATACGCGACGTTGATGGATTTCGACGGATTGAACCCGGTGGCAATCGAAATTTGTATGGGCAAGTGATCACTACCATGGGGACCTTGAATCACATTCCATGTGCAATCCAACGATAATGAATTCGAACAAAGTGTGAGGTCTAATCTACTGCCAACTGAGGATGTTCCAGCCAAACGTGTTACTTCTCCATTGTTAAGAACTGTCATATTAAAGTTATCACAGAGGTCATATAATAAGGAAGACCGGTTGTCGTCGTACAGTTCTCCCCAGCCTGTACCGTGAGAGTTAAAATCTCCCATGATCAACCGCGGAGCAGGAAGAACCGAACAAATATCTGAAAGTTGTTTTCGGTTAATTGAGGCTCTAGGAGGAATATACACAGAAGCAATGCAAAGGCTATTATTTTTAATAACAGCCTGACATGTGACAACTTCAATACCAGGAGTTTGAGGAAAATTCACTCAATAGAAGGAGTAGCACTTTTTGTTCCCCAGAAGTACTCCTCCTCCACGTGAATCTTCACGATCAAGACGAATTATATTGAAATCATGAAACGGAAGATCGATTTCGCAAGAGAGTCATGTTTCACAAAGAGCGAATGCATCACAACCGGTATTGTGAGCTAAAAATTTGAATGATTCCAATTTAGGAATAAGACTCCGACAATTCCACTTCAGAACAGTGATCAAATCCCCGACATCATTTGGAAAATTATCCATCGAAGGAGATTATAGCTGCAAGGAGGGGCCACTTAATTATCAATTGCTTCAAAAAAGTCTTCACTGTTGGAAGCATTGCCAAAACAAAGCTTTCGAGAGGGTCAGAAATTTCGAGGTACTTGAAGATACCTTCGACAATGTTATCAAATGAGAACAGCCCAGTCGAGGAAGGGGCTTCTGTTCTTAAAATTAGGGCATCAGGGGTTTTGGATGTCCCCGGAAGAGATGGAAAGTCCTGGGTGTAGTTAGTACTACGAAAACCAGGAGGAATTGGATTTTCCTTTTTCCCACCTTTTTTTGAAATAGGCATGCTGGTCTCGGGCTTCTTTTCAGCAACTTTCCGTGGGCGGACGCGTCTTCGCTTCCTTGAAGCACCTTCCGGAAAAGTGAACGATGTTCCCTCTTCAGCCGAATCAAAGTCAGACTCGTCATCTGACAGAGGAGCAAAGGGATTTGTATTGGCATTGGGTGATGGGGAGGCCTTTTTCACCATTTCGGCGAAAGATTGCCTGGAACGCTGTTTTAGCGAGCGTTCTAATTTTTCCCCGTGTTGTTTGTACGCCGGGCATGATGAGAGAGCATGAGGAGGAGTTCCCTTACAGAAAGCGCATTTTGATGTGCTGTCTGCACAGGCGCCATCCTCATGTTTCTCCCCGCAGTTGGAGCAGCGTGCCTTATTGCCGCAATGGGAGGTCGTATGTCCCATCTGCTTGCATTTTTGGCAGATAATGACCCGAGGTACAAACAACCGCACAGGTAGTCGAAGTTTTCCCAACTCGACGTATTGAGGGAGGGCTGAACCAGAGAAGGTCACACGAAACGAGTCTGAGTTGGTAAATTTCTTTTTACCCTCACTGATCGATACTGTGCCTAGTTTTTGCACATCCAGTATCTTGACTGAAGGAAGCAGAGGGTTCTTAAAGCGACCAACCCCCTGCTTCAACAGGATCTCAGGGGTCAAGCTCGCTTCCGTGACCACCCCTTCAATCTCAATACCTCGAGCTGGGATGTACACTAAATATTCCAGTGTAAAAAACTGAGAGACAGCAATTTCGTTAGCTTGTTTAAGGTTGGACACAACAACTTTTAATTTATTGGGTCTCACCTTAATTATCTTGGTCACGGCCGAGAATCGTTTCGTCAGATCGTTTGAAATCTGGTAAATATTGAGAAGTTTCGTTTTGGGCCGAAAATAGACAAGCCAAGGACCAGCTGAACTATCTGGATAAGCACGCGATCGGGTAACTTTAAGAGCTACCCCATCATTTGGTGGCATGGATGAATCATCTTCCGACAAATCATCCATGTCGCACCCGTGGGAGTTTATGATGCTCAACCACTAACGCAATTATCTAGAATCAATCACAGATAAACAAACTAAACCTAAGCACACAACAAACTAAACCTAAGCACACTCTCTCACACGCTCTCACACACTCTCACTCACTCTCACTCACTCTCCACACAATACAAAACAATATATTCAGAAGAAAGAGAACAAAAGCTTATCTTATATATATCACTGATCTGCTGCAGCCGGGCGACGAATGTGCTGCTGTCGAACGACGATCCGTGGCCGCGTGTGCCGGCTAGACGTTGAGCTGAACGATGATGATAATGATGACGGTGATGATGTGGCTGATCGGCTACACACGATGGACTGCTGGTGTGCGTGCCGTATAGATGCGGGGCAATATGGCTTTTAGGTCGTGGCAATATCGCTAATTGCAATTAATGACGTTGTTGCACTGTTTAACACTCAACGTTTTCTACTTCAGAAAACTAAGACTCGATTTCACTCGCGACTCAGAAAAAAAATAGCGCTGAAGGCTTGAAACAACTTGTAAAAAGCTTCCAAAGCAACGGAAAGCTGACCGAACGAACTGTTCCGTTCGCTTGTTCACTGGGCAATGCGTGTAAAGAAGTGCGGTATCGTTTTCTCGCGAAAAAGTCCTTACTGTGCGGGTGAAATTGCACTCGAAAGCGCCTGAAAAGTGTTCTCCAGGCTAGCAGATATCGCGTACTTTGTGGAAGTAATATTTTCCGTCACTAAAAAGTTTGGAAAAGTGATGAAAACATATTTTTGTGCTTGGTTCTCAGCCTCCATTTGCAGTGAAGAGGAGTTTTCTTGCTGAAATTTTTTTTTCGCCTAACCTCTCCCTCTCGCGCTCAACTGATAGCTCTCTCTCTGTCTGTCACTCGCGTTTGCACTTTTTGGGAGAAGCGCAGTGGTGTTGGTGTGAGTTTGGTGAATTGAATTTGTTTTCGCCCGCCCTGGATGCGATTTATCAAAACGAAAAGATAGAGAGGTACGTGGTTGTGTGTGTTGGCAGTAGTTTGCATCGCATCGGCGGTAACAACAACAACAACGGTATCAATGAGCACGACGTCTGCGGCAATAGCAGCTCGTCGCGCGTCGCGGATTACTAGTGTGCGTGTGCAATTGGTTCCGGTGAGCTTAAGTTATAGCGAATTCGTTTTTGATCCAGTTCCAAACTGGATCGGGTATCAGAGTTGGGTTGGCTTGTTGTGTGTCAAAAATCGGTGTCTATGTATTTCTCTGTAACTCTTATCAGATTGAGGTTTGCACTGACAATAAGTTCGGGTATCGCAGGTTGGAACTAGTTCCAACCCAGGTTCAAAAACGAATTCGATATTAGAAGAATGTTGCGTGTCGTGGGATCGTGCCGTGCTCGCGATTCATTCAAAAAACTGCATACAATCAATTGCGCTGTTGTGTGTTGGTGATTTTTCCTCAAGTGAGCTCAGGTCCAAAGTGTCGTCATTCGCGGGTATTGTTGGGGAAGATAGTGTTTTTTTTTTTTCCACCCGGTAAAGTTAGGGGTGATAAGCGAGGTTATTTTTTTTTTTTGTTTTTTTTTCCTCCAACCAGGGGCACCAAGTTTTTAGAGGAAAATACCACAACCGTGCCAAAGTGAATTTTGATTCGGTGTGCAGGCTTAGTTTGTAAATTAATCGGTGCAAGAAGAGTGTATTAGACACAGATATCATATTACTACCGGAAGGTTTCCGACACATCTGCAACGGCCGGGTTGATGTGGACAAGTGCCGGCGGCAGCAGCTGCGGGTCCAGCAGGACTTGGCCATCTAGGACATCGAGGAGAGCTGGTTTGCAAAGCAACAAATAATTTATTTCTACCATATTTTGAAGACAATTTCTAATATCCTGTTTTATTTTATTTTGTCTATTTTGTTTTGTTTTGTTTTTCGTTATGCTTGTCTCTTTTCAGTCACATTGGAGCGGTCCATTGCTTTTGGCGGATAGTGCTACATACTTTCAGCGTATCGTTAACCAAAACGAACCCTGCTGCTAACCTTTCCCCAACTATCCAACATCCCAGTGATTTCTTGTGGAAGTGCAGAGGATTTCTCGGCTTCCTTCAAAGCGAGTATCACGTCAACACGTTCCTTCCTATTCCCTACTTGACCAGCATTCGGGCACGGCCGTCGCCGGTATTGCTTTATAATGGGTCACCAGTTTTTACACATTGAAGATGTATATTAGTCCCAAACATAATCTGTTGGTTCTTTGTGCAAATACAGCTGATCTGGCAATAACGGAATTGCATCCGTGGGCGGTCAATCATGCTCATGCTCATGCTCTGAACGAGCCGAGCGGGAAGGCACTGCCACTTTTTTAATGAATGGTTGAATCCGGAGCACCCACTCGCGCACAAGAATGTGATATATATTTTCTTTGAATGAGTTGCACTAACGTCCTTATAATTCGATAATAAAGTTATATTTATAAACTTTGGAGGTCTTGCGTTGCCTTAATCAATTAACTTATACACTTATGAACATTGCCGTTCCGATATTTTTCTTTATTTCTGTTTGGCATTTAACAATGAAATTGATTATAAACTACACTTGCCAAAATCCAAACTGGCACCGTCCTATACTAACGTCGCGGACTCAACGGGCAGCGTAACGATGCTGCTTTTAGAACTTAAAATTACCGAATCTCCTGTTATTTTCCCAACTTGGGCTTAAATATGAGCCCTCTCTGGCTATGTTCTTCAAAAATACCCTCTCGCCAAAACGCGGGTTCTGGTCACTCATTCTCACCGCGACCTATGGACTCTTCGGTCGATGTCCGAATTTCTGCTGAATCGAACTCAAAGTCAACCGAGACCATGAGGAATGTTTTTATATTTTGTTTGTTACCGGCGGGTTGTTTTTTTTTTCCTTTTTTTTTTTGCTACTTATGCACCTACCGGTGGGTTCGTTTTCTGTGGTCAGAGAGATTATCGCGCGCGCATGATTCCCTAAGCAAAACGCGAACCTATAAGGGTCACAAACACTGAGGGCTGCATTTATGCGGAAAAATAGGCGCTGCAATACCCCCCTCTAATTGAGTTTTTAGGGCTACTAGAAAAGTTGCCATAAAACCGAACGGAAGGTGTTCCCTGCTCTAACTGTGTGATCCTGCACCCCCCTCCCCGAGGTATTCTCCAACCTTGCCGCATCCTTGATTGGTCATCTCCATCCACGCCGCATCTTCAATTTTTACTATATTTCGTCGTCGTTTTCGACCAGTCGTTGGGCAGGAGTTCTTGGACTTCCAGCATGGTAGCACCGATCGTCATTCGTCATCTGTCCAGTTTACTTCCATCTTCCGGGTCTTTTCCATCACGCGGTTCCGATTATCCGCCCGTCCGGCCACTTTCGTCTCGCAGAATTCCTTGCTCAGGAGGAAACTACCGTATCTTGCGATACTGCTTCTTAGTTGTGAGATGTTTGACTTATCTCTGGCTAGAGGATTTATAGTTGAACTTAAATACATTCGTTTTTTTTTAGGAACCGGAGACATGTCTCCGTCCCATAGCTGTTGTTGCTGTTATACCGTCTCAAGAGACGTTTAACATGTCTCTAGTTTGAATAAAATATATATACTGTTATGATAGTCTAGAGGACTTTTGATGTGTCTTCAATCACTTAACTTTTTAATTAAAACAGTTCAGAAGACGTCAAGCCTTTTCCTGACTGTGATATGCTTTACATGAGCAAGTGTCATCTTTGTTTGACTTTGACATTATGTATTCTCAGGTTAGGGGATTATTGGCTGACCCCTACCTAGTTTCTATTTATTTGTTTAGCGTTCATTACCGTTCTCATCGTTTACTTCCGCTTCTTCCTTCCGTTTTCCGTTGGATTATCCTTCCCGTTGGCCGTCCGCTCCTTTCGTCATGGTAGTACCACCAACACCATCGGCCCTAAAATCCTGCCCATTGACTTGCCGTGTCTTCCTCTTCAAGGTCCTAAACTTTGTTGTTCAGTGGTTTCGTTAAACACCTTGCTCGGTGTGTAGAGCGTCATCGTCGTTTTACAGTGTTACCTCGGGGTAGGCCCCTAAACTTTGTAATTCTATCTCGTATTTGTGTGTTGCACTGAAGTCTTCTCAATTTTATATATATATTTTTTTAGTGACAATATGATTAGGGTAGGGTTTTATTTCTCTTCGTATGTGATTGTTGACCAACCATTTCCATGGCATACAACCCTAGCTGGTTTCCTTCAGATTTTAACAATAACATTATTATTCTGGAAAATTTTTTTTTTTAAATGTAATTTTTTTTTTAAACTTTTTTTTTTCTTTGATAGTATTTGATGGATTTGATAGTATTTTTTCCTATATTTTCTTCGTTTCAAACATTTGCGATCCTCTGCTCTGGCTTTTGATTCTATTTATATATACTTATATATTTCAATCTAAACATTTAAATATATCAACAACGTTTTTTTTTTCATCCTTTTTTTTCTTTTTTTTTTCGAACACGATATATATATTTTTTTAAACTCCTGATTCTGTACGATTTTTTTTTCTATTGCTTTTTTTTTCACTCGCATCATTACCATCGCGCTGTTTGTCGGACGTGGTTTTCGGGAAATACGTAGTTTTCTGATTCACTCTGGGCCGGCGAGTCGTGACGGACCAGAGAAAAGGCATTTCACATCAGCAGGTGCGTTCAAAATATTCTTATGGATGCATCCCTCTTGTCTATAGGTACGCTGAAAAGAAAATGGTCAAATTTGTCCTCCTTTCCCCCTTAAAAGGCCCAAATAAGGAAGGTTGTCGCAGGTTGCACTCTGAAAACATATGTGTAATAAAGAAAACTAAAACGAAATAAGAAGAACTGTTATAAAAATTGCATAATCATTCCATCAATAGAAGAACTTTTTTTTTTGTATTCCTTTTGTTTGCATTATCTTTCCACAACTTCTCATCAAATTTCAAATATTCAAAATCTAGTTATATCGTATGCTGAGGTTTGATGGAATGTCCATTCAAATTTGTTATGCATTTTGATATTTTTCCATCATTTGTAAATTTGAAAAAATCTTCTCGTGATTGACATTATTTAATATACTTCTCTTTTTTTATTTTTCTTTATCTTTGAATTGTTTATCTGCTCTTCTTCAATAGTTACTACTGTTTCTTGTTTCACTGGAGGTACCTTTTCATCATCTTCATATTCCATGTTATTGTCAATCTTTTTATCGCATGTAACGTTCTTTGATAATTCTGTTTCTGTGGTAATTCGGTTCTGTTTAATTTTTGTTTCTTCCATTTTTGTCATGTTTTTGTTTACTTTATTTATCCGTTTTTTATTTTTTTCTTTATTATTTTTAGCTTTCCCCATAAGATTCTGAGGATTCAATTGATATTTTCTTGTAAAACACGAAATTTCTCCTTTAAAACAACAAAAGAATATTCCAATTACTCCGCCTATAGTCGCAATGGTTGTCGTAGTTACCCAAGGATTCTCCAACGGAGCGTAAATAATATTTTGCAAAACCGTTCGTTGATTTTTCAACTCGTTTACGTCAATTCCAATATCAAATAATCGCTTTTTATCAAAAAATGAGTACAACCGTGTAGATTCATTCAGCATTGGTATTTTTTCATATTCAGGGTGTTCTTTTTCATAATTAGTTGAATTAAATTCTATTTGATATACTAAAACTTCCATATTGCTGTGTTCAGTATCAAAATAGGAGATAGATACTTGATCTGTTTTTAATTTCATACCCAATTCAATTTGGATTTTTCCTATTCCCATAATGTCAATATTAGTAACGTTATGGCCATGCGTTATATTCAATGTGGTTGGGGTAGGCGCTACATACATCCATACATTTGGTTTCATTGTCGCAATCCAAATTGCGTGATTTGTTTTAAGAACTTTAATGTCACAATTATCAGAGGTGTTCTTATAAAATAATTCAGTTATACAATAGTCACCCTCTCTCAAATTTTCCTGCGCTTTTCTTATGTGACATAGCCTGCTGTCACCTAGTTCTTTGCAATCTAATAATTCGTCCCTCGTAACAACATACCCTAAGTCTAATTCCTTCCTAATTATAAGAATATTATAAACTGTATCTACTATTGTTAAAATATTACCATTTATCCCAGGTGAAATTGTACCCTTGTAGGTTTCATAAGTTAATCTATTTACTAGTGGTATTATTAGATTAATTATTATCACTAGTTTGTTATTGATACTAAATTCGTACTCAATAACGTTAAAAATTTCTGGATATATTTCCTCGTTATTCCGTCTCGGGAAGCCGAGATCACTCGAGAGTTTGATCTCGAATTTCTCTAATTCAATTAAAAATTGTTGTGGATCT
>JAHHFK020005683.1:0-87782 GCA_024533555.2 Aedes koreicus | reverse complement strand
GTCGAGATCGCAGCAAGCCGTGCTTGGAAACTGACGTGTTTTGTTTTTGCTGCATCATTTTCGCGAAAAATAAAATCAAAGATATATTCGTAATTCAACCTAATTGAACAGTGAAATCATAAGATCTCCACGTGTTTTGTGTAAGATGTAGTGAATACAATCGATTCCCTCCCGATATTTGTGATGGTCGGTAGTTTTTCCCCGTTTTTTTTTTTTTGTGCTTTGCCCCCGCACCCGGAGGAAGAGTTAATATCAGCTTAATTGTGTATGTTAGTGCGGTTAATATTGTGCCACGCGGAGAAAAATGATTAAATTAGAGTATTTTTCCGCTTTGTCGCGGGTGAATTGATGATTATAAGCAGTTTAGAAGTCGATATTGAGTCGCCTCATAGCGGCGGATTTTTATTATTGACAGAGTGTGGAGAGAGAAAAAAGAAAACCAGTGCAAAGTAGCAAACGGCCATTTGCTGGTCACAAGCAAAGAACGAAGCTAACGCGCATGCGTGCGTGAGTGACTGGCATATAATTTCAAATGTACAGATGGAGAGCTGTGATTTTTTTTTCTTTCGTTGCACAATGATTGTGATTTTCAAGTAAATTGTTTTCTCAGAAGTGCTTTTTTTACCTGTGATTTTCGTTGTATTGCATTTGTGCGCGAAGTACTAACTGAATTCGGGCTGTTCCATTCGAAAAGGATGATGTGAAAATATTTGCCGAATAACGGAGTGTAGAGACATAAAAGCCTCCTTTAGCATCACAGGGAAGCCATCCAAATGAATACTGTATATCAGCAACAAATTCCGGTGAGGTCTATCTGATTATAACTAAATTTGAACGATACTGCTAAATACGTGCCATCCTCAAAACAGTAAGATTTGATGATGGAAGTGTATGCACAGTACCTACACAATTCCACAGACTCCATCAAACTTTATAAAAAAAAAAAAAAATAAATTTTTATTTTTTTTTTTTTTTTTTTATTTATATATTTGTTATTAAGGAATGTTACAATAATTTTTCTTTGACTGCCCCCCCCTTCCTCCCCCCAAAACGCCCCCCAACTGTCCCCCAACCCGCCCCCGGCGGCCCCCCCGGACTGCCTGGGCATTTCGTCCCAGATTTTGAGAATTACCGTCTTGAAATGATCCAAAGTGCTGACCTTGTATTCGTTCAGCTTCGCCATCATATAGGACCAAACAAAAAAGTCGAGAGGATTCAAGTCCGGGGAGCTGGGAGGCCACAAAGTTTTGTCCAGAAAGTCGGTTAAATTGTCCCGACACCAGGCTTGAACCACATTTGCCGTATGGGCTGGTGCACCGTCCTGCTGGAACACGTAGTGCTCATCGCCGTAGAGGCTTCGGAGACTGGGGGCAACAACCTTTTCCAAAACCTCAGTTTTGTAGTACGCCGCGTTGATTTTGACGTTTTTTTCAATAAACACCAAGGGTAGCTTACCACGTTTGCATACTGCCCCCCAAACCATCACCGACGCGGCACTTTGGAACCGAGGGATGTTTATATTGGATTCAGGAATGCTGTCCCTCGATGGCGCCCACACCCGGTCATTTTGCACATTGTGCGGCTGCTGCAGCACGAACAGTTTCTCGTCCGAAAAAACAAACTCCTAACCAGCGTGCCGAGAGAGGATCCCCCCCCCCCCCCTTTTTCTGCCCCCAACCCCCGCCCTCTTTTTTTACCAAACCCCTCGGGGGGCCCCAACGAGCGTCGCCCCCCCCCTCTGACTGTTTTTTTTTCCCCCCTTCTCCCCCCCCCCCTTTTTACCCCTGGCGCCCCCCCTGAACGCGGCCGACCGGATCTCGCACGGTCATTGGTCGAGGACTGTAGCCGTCACTGGCCGATCTCCCGTAAACACGCGGCTTAAGCGCCACTCCGGTAAAGGAGACCGCGTGCCAAGTTTGTTTTTGCCCGGACGAGACTCCCTCAGGGCGAGTCCATTTGAAATCTTCCTGAAAAGATGAGATCGAGCTAGCCTGACTACAACCGAAATACGACGGTTAAGAAACCCTGTAGCCTTGCAACATAATCTTCCGCCTTAACAAAATAACTCTCAAAAGCTCACAGGTGGAGAACACACAAACCTAGTACGACGCTACGTAACGCCAAGCTATCATCACTGGTAGCTTCACTCAAATTCCGCCAGAGCCGCGATTGCAGCAAAGGAGACGCAATACAACATCAAATTCCGGTTAAACGGAAGACGTCACGCATTTGAATGTACGACAAACCCGAAGCAACGTGTCAACACAATTTCCCTTATATTCTAATTGAAAAGGACCTAAGGACATAATGCTAACAGTCATTCGCAATACACTCAAAATAACAACATTTATTTACCGAGAATCAAAAAACGTGGTATATATTTGTACAAGCATGCTTTCATTCGTGTACTATTCTATCTCCTCTTTATTCTTTGTCCATTTACTCTAGATCTATCCTAATGTGCGCATTCTTTCTACTCCTCTATTGTCTGTGCTCTTGTGCTTTTCTTGTGTATTTTCTCCTAACTGGTAGCGATGTAGCAAGCGGTAACGGCTAAGCTTGGGGTACCCCGGAGGCTAACATTGATGGGTTGAGTGTGGCATTCCAAAATGACGAAACGTTTCACGTTTTCTGTGGCCGACACCCCACTTCATGCATTAAACACGTGTTTTTCTATTGTTTTCCTTTAGCAATTTATGCCCTTCGACCTATGGTCGGCAAAGAATATCCTCCGTGGCGTCCTCACCGGACGCCACACCCAAAGAAAAAGGTTCGGACTCACCAGACTTCACCGCTTAAGGTTACTGTGCTCCTTATAGCTGGTGGGATATCAACTGTTGTTGGTCGACGGATGACGGTTGTTGGCGGATGACGGTTGATGGCGTTTCGATGAAGCAGAACTTATGATTCGATGAAGCAGGTGGAACATGGACGAAAATGCGAACGTAGGCGACGGCTGCTGGTCTGGTCTAAGCACAACGAGCACAATTAGCACATTTAAAACTGGGACGAGCACAATGAGCACATTACCTGATCTAGATCTATCTTACGCACAACTAACCTAGACGCGCACTACGGTTCTTAGCCTAGACCGGCTAAACAAACGAGGAGAGCACAATTAGAAATCTAAAGGCTAATGTATTACCACGTTGCTTTCAACTCACTTAACCAAAAAACGATAACGCGGACAAAACATCCACTGCGATCTGCGGTTCCAACAAAAGTGAGATGAAACCATGATCCTCAGATTAGGGAAGGTGTCCTCAGCCGAATTAAACGGAAATTTCCCCGCGATCTTTTTCGAACTAGATCGGCAACACGAGAGATTATCCTACAATTGCTGGACCTTCGTTCTATGTCGATGGTAGCCAGAACTCTCTCATCTTTCTCCGCTTTCCCGAAGATTTCTTGAACTCGACCTTGGGAGAAATTTTACAAGGCTGAGTGGCGTTATTCGCGAGGCATTACTTGTTTATAGCAAGATCGGTTAGTGCGGCTGTTGGCATAGTTTTTGGCGCAGACAAATTAGATCTAATTCAAAATAAAATTCCTAAACAACATGTAGCGAAGGCTACAGGACGTCTCCCGGTATCGCCTGATGGTCGTGTAGACAAAGTTCCGCTTGACCCCATGCGATTTCAGCAGCCGGAATATATCGCCGGGTCGCTCACCGTTCAAAAAACGCTTAATTACGAAGTCCCGATACTCTTTCATCGCGCGTAACAAACAAACAACAACTAACAGAATGTCAACACCGCGCACATTCGGTAGCGTATGAATGAAGCTAAAGCTGACACCAATACCAATGCAGAATATGTACATGGCGCATACCTACGCAATGATGAAAACTTGTATTCGAACTTATTGAACACCGTGTATATCCATTTGATGTTTGTACTGTGTCTATGCGGGGCTTGTTGTAAGTGAAAGTGACCTCGGAATGGACGTGAGTAACCAGGCATTCTGAAATGGGTCACTGGAACCCAACAGAGCTATCACCTTCCAACTCCCGGGCTAAAAGTGTTTGTCGATTCGACAACAGTTCGTTTAACTGCAAACATTTTTCTTCCATAAAAACACTGCCGGACGGTGGGCGTTGGATTGTATATACACACACACACACACACACACACACACACACACACACACACACACACACACACACACACACACACACACACACACACACACACACACACACACACACACACACACACACACACACACACACACACACACACACACACACACACACACACACACACACACACACACACACACACACACACACACACACACACACACACACACACACATACATACTACAAACTGTAACAATAGAAAGCAATGTTTTTGGACATTCATTACATTTCATAAACAATAGCAAAACTTGTTGTATTAAGTTACCATGGCTGCTAAAATGTAACTAAAGGTTGAATTTAGAAATGGTTATTTTCTAGGCGGATAATTTTTTTTTTCACTTGTCATGATGCTACTACATAATAAAAAAAATATATATATATATATATATTATTTCAACTTTCTTTGATTGCTGATTTGATTTTATTGTGATTCGATTATCCGGAGGATTCGATTATCCGGAGTGAAAAAAAAAATGGATACTCCGGATAATCGAGTCCGACCTCTATTAATTTAATTGAGTGTTTCCAGCCGAAATGACCTACCGACCAACTTCCAGTGTCTCTGATTTGATTGAAAATTAGTTCACACGTTAAACCCATGAAAGTAATTTTTTTACACTGATGAAAAACATTTTTGGACTCAAGAATCAGTTTTAAAAAGGGCGTAAGCATTTTGAATAGCACTTTAATTAATAATTTGTAGCTCGAAAACCTTTGGTTGTACAAAAACCTGTCTAAGAACCAGTTGTTGCCCTATGTATGAAGGTTGTGAAAAAAATATATATACTGAAAAAAAAAATTTTTTTTGTTCGGAAAAATATCGTCAATTTACATTAAAATTTAAATATCTCAAAAAACCATTGTTATTTTTTTAATTTTTTGATCATGAAAATTTGAAGTTATTACGCAAATTTAAGCTTAGACTCCAGGATGGAGAAATGTAAGGAAAAAAAGTTTCTAGAACATCAATTTCTGGTGTATTTCTCAAAAAAAATTATATTCGAAAAAATAAACGTATTCTGATGATATAATCTGATTTTTGAAGTCTTTTATAATTTTTCAGCAATTAATGACAATCTTCCTAAGAGCATCTGTTCTCGACATATTTCCGATTTAATTTTATCATAGTCGAATAATATTCGAAAATACGACCTTTTCATGAATTATTTGCGTTTCTCCAGTTACCACAAAATGTTTGTTAAGTTTCCTACAACTCTCTCTTAAACAGCAAGACGATTGGATGAACTGGGTAAAATGGTCCAAACAGTATTTATAAAATTTTCGTTTAACATATGCCTATTTTGCTTCTTATTGTATACTTTATACATTGTGTATAGAAACTTAAAGCTCTAACGTCAGTTTTGGAGAAAACTTCAGGGTGGAGAGATCTGAAGTGAAAAAAATGTCTCTAAGGTCAACTTTTAAAGCATTTTTAAAATCTCAACTATTTGCCAAAATAAACGTGTTTCGATGTTGCAGTATATTTCCAGCAGAAAATACGGCCTTTTCATGAATTATTCTCGGTTCTCCAGCATCACAAAAATATCTTTTTTGAAATATGCGTTTAGTTTCCCACTACTCACTCTTAGCCAGCAAGAGTGTGCTATAAACAGCATAAGAAATGTATTTCCAATTTATTATGCGCATACTAAAGTACATATCAGCGCCAACATTAGATTAGGGCGTATCTGCTTTTGTAAACAATGGCTTTCGTAGTCATTTTCTCTGGAACAAAAGGTCTCAAATACAAACTAAGCACTCTTTAAGGAAGAGGATCTTTATCTCTATCCACTGATATATTTAATTTGAAGAAATTGTATTCAACTTCCGATAAATTCTCAGACAAAGTATTTGTTTACAAAAGCAGATTTGTTCTAATCAAATGTTTGCGCTGATATATTGTTTCTACATTCAGAATAGTTTAGAGAAGTTCCCTTTCATTTTACATGTTTAAGGATCCGCAATAATCCGGACACCTCAAAACATGAATAAAACATAAATTTCGCATTATATTTCCGTCGTAGTTGCTTATTTCAGATTCATGGGATGTGTTTTAACAATTCGTGAAGACAAAACATAGTTATTCGGTATTTGCATAAAATTTTCGAACATTGTCCTTAACTCCGTCCATTTGGGTTTGAACAGACTCTTCAGAAATCGTAGAAGCCGTCTTTGTCCAAATTCGCTGGAAGTGTTTGATGTTTTTGATTCCTTGCTTCTTTCCAGAAAGCTTCCGCTTCATCAGAGCCCAATATCTCTCGATTGGTCGTAGCTCTGGGCAATTTGGCGGTTTGGAGGTTTTTGGTACAATGTTCACTTGATTTGCTTGGTAACACTCCATCACAGTTTTAGCATAGTGGCATGATGCCAAATCGGGCCAGAACAAAGGTTTTTCTTTGTAACTTTTGGGTGAAGGGTAGCAATCGCTTCTGCAGACACTCTTTCTGATAGATCTCCTTGTTGATTGTGCCTGTAGTGACAAAAGATTTACTCTTTTTGCCACACGCGCAAATTGCTTGCCACACAAGGTATTTTTGGGAAATTTCGATGCCTTCTTCGTTCTGAAATGCTCAGCTGTAGCATTTCTGGCCATAGCAGAATAAAAAGCCAGCCCTGGAAGCTGCTTGAAATCCTCCAGGACTTTAGTTTCATCGTCCATAACAACGCATGAAAACATCGTCAAATATTCGCAGTACAAACGTCGAGCCCGTGATTTTTCTGCCAAATTCTGTTTGTCGTTGCGATTTGGAACTGTTTTTTCTTTATATGACTTAAGTCCCAAACGTTGTTTTGATTTATGGACAAAACCAGGTGACATCCCTATTTTTCGAGCCACCGTTCGAATGGAGAGATTTGGGTTTTTCGTTAATGTCCTTTTCACCTTTCGGTCCATGACAGGATCAGCGCGTCCAATGTTTTTCTCACTTCTCGGTTTCCTCTCCACCGTCAAACGTTCCGAAAATGATTTGAGCACATCGTGAACAGTGGATTTAGGCAAATCCAATGTTTTTGCAAGGAAAAGTCAGGATTTGCCGTACGCCCGTACAAAATTCGCTCGCGCACTTGTTTTTCTTTCGTCGCCATCTTGAATACTAAACATGAAATGTAAACATCAATCATAGTCTTTTTCATCATAGACTCTCAGCTATACCACAGTGCAATTGTTCATTCCTACGTGCAATATTTCAAAAGTAACAATGATTTGAAGGTGTCCGGATTAATGTGGATACAGACCTTATGAAAGGAAGGATGATACCACAATAATAAAAAAATAATTTTCCCCCCTCCGATTCTCTCACCCCCCAAAAAAAAAGCAAAATTTTTTTGTACCATTATACTTTTTAGTTTGTTAAAAGATATTGCTCCATTTTCTAACCCCCTCTTCATATTCTTCAAAAAAAACATAACAAAAAAACATTTTCGCCGAGAAGCTCCAAAGGATGCTGAAGAGGAAGACCGAGGGAAAAGTAGCTACATCGCTGCGTGCGCTTGGCCGGGGGGTCGATTCAACCGGCCAAACAGTGAAAAAGTACCTAGCGAACATGAACATACATGTCAGGAAGCGGAAGTCGCGTCCACTGGTTTCGGAGCTGCAGGCAATGACGCAGCGGCAGCGGCTGAATAAGATAGTCAACTCGATTTTCCCGGCGAATCGCAACGTGGCGGTGGTGATGGACGACGAGACCTATCTCACCCTGGATGCCAACGACTGGCAGGGCACTTCGTATTTTACTTCCCCCACGAAGGAAGTGAGCTCCGAGGTGAAGTTCATTTCTCGCACCAAGTTCCCCAAGAAGGTGCTGCTGTGGCTGACAATCAGCGAGAAGGGGATGTCAAAGACGCTCTTTTTTCGCTCCGGACGGGCCGTGAACGGGGAAAATGACAGTACGAAATGCCTGCCGGAAGTTGCATCGTTCATCAAGAAATACCATAAGGGCGAAGAAACGGTGTTCTGGCCGGATCTGGCGTTGGCCCACTCCTCGGAGCGATCGTTGGAGGAGATGGAGCGGCTGAATATCGATGTGGTACCCAAGTCGGCGAACCCGCCCAACGTCCTCCGGCTGCGTCCCATCGAGAATTTCTGGGCCAACCTTAAGCGTAAGATCTACTCCAACAATTTTGTCTGAGGAGGAATTGATAAATAAAACGAAGAAAGAAATCAAAAACATGTCTACACGCATGTTTTCGTCCGCCATGGCGAATGTTCCGGTTAACTGTCGGAAGGCCGCCTGCGAGGGCGTAGAATTTTTTTGCAAGTAGGCTTAAATAATTACCTTCCATGGGAAATTTATCAAAAGCAATTATCTGTCTTTGCTTTTTTTTATAACCAGCCGAAAAAAAATCCATTTATTTTAATGCAAACGTTACATTGTATGTGTAGTCTCTTCCTCCCAAGTTTGAGGATATCTGGTTGGGTTGCCTCCACACTATTGAAAATTCTTCCTTGGCTCAGTCGGTAAAGCTGGGTTCGATCTTCGGTCTGGTCTAGAAATTTTTCGTAATGAACATGGACGAAGGGTATGATTACTTGTCAAACAATCATACTAACGCAAAAATGGTAAGTAACCCTAAGTTTAGAAGAAGTCAATGAACTAGTTGTTCTCAGCAACAAGCTCAAAATGTCCAGAAAGAAGAAGACTACTGTAAATAATCCACCATTTTTGCATAGAAGATCCTATGCGATGCCGTTAATCAAATTCAACAGACATAAATTCAAACAATGCTTCGTCGAAGTACATCGCTCTTACCAACCTTGCATTGTTGTGCAAACATACGAAACACCCGGAGAAAGGACAGTTGCATTTCTCCTATATTGAATATTAAAACCGTTTATATTTCATGAGAATTTTTCCCTCCCTCGCCCATTCAGGCACACAATTTGTCACCATTTTACGTCCCGGATCATCACAGCCTGCTGTCACCGTTGTCGTTCCATTCTGTCTGGTTTATTAATTCTTGTCAAAACCGTGCGCCACCATCGTCGTCACCGCTTGCTTAAACTATTCTCAACCCGTCCTTTTTTTTTTTTTTTTTTTCGTTCCATCATACCCAGCACACTGAATATCGGTAAATGATGATCGCTGGGAAAAAGATTGTTGATTTTTTATTGATTTATTATGTATATTTTCCTACTGGTTGTATTCGGCTCTTCTTTCCTGTAAAATTTGATACTTTTCTCCTGGAGAGGTCGTTACTCCCTCGACGAAAGCGCGCCTCGCGCCTCTCCTGGATCACGGGTTATGGCAGTTGTGATAATCTTTTGAAATGTTTTGAAAACAGCGACACACTGTTTCTTCCCGGTTTTTGGTCGATGACGGCACAGAAGAAAAGTGGTCCGAAATAATGCCGGTGGCAAGTTTGAATGGGTTCCTAGAATCAGGGTTAATTAAGGTGCACTGATTTCGGAGCCAGAGGCATTCACAGCGCAGTGAGCCATGATTTCCATGGCTTCTTGACCGGTGGCAGTTGGAAGCCCGATAAAAGCTCTCTCGTGTACGCATAGAGGTTGCCTTCGGTGGGATTCCTGTGCAGTTGTTTATCACACCCTTCGTGGGCAATCGATTCCGCTCTCATCGCCGGCATCCTGCTGTCAAACAAGTGGTTATGACCAAATCGAGCCTCTTCCAACATCTGTTCTATCCGGTTCGGGGAGCGGCGGCGGCGCAGTATTGAATCACTCGCCAGAACAGCGCTGAATACAATAAAATTTCTGTCATTAAAAATTATTATTCCCAAGAGTTTACGCGTGCTGCTTGCTTAAGTAAGTAAGTTGTTTAAAGGCAACAGGTACATACAAGCCGCGGTCGCCAGCTCAGAACGAACGCAAAAGGTAATCAATCCCACGCACTATTACCTGTTCGCCGGCCGGAATCGCTGACAGTAAAACACGATCCGTACGGTAAGTTGTTACTCACAGCCTACTATATAACTGCTTCGAGTAAGGTTTTGCACTACGCCTCCTTTGTCGAGTTTGTAGACTTTCGGAGCATCAGCTAGTGGTGTTGTGATATTTTATGGGATTTCAACCCCGCGAGTCCTCCACTTACGTGGAAGAGGGTGAAAGGAGGATCCACGCATATTTTATGGAAATCACACGCCATTAAAATTCTATTCTTTTCCTGGTCGATCACTGTTTTCTGATGGCGACGAACTCGATATAAACGTGCGGTGTTCGCTTCCAGGAATCACGGTGTGTCTGATTTGACTTGATGAGCGAATAAATTCGATGGGATTTATTCCGTTCGGTGTGCTGTTCCGGTTGCTTAACACATTGTCTCAAATTTAGTCCTATCAGGATGGTAGGAAAAGTTCTAGTCAATTTCATCGCTGGTGTAAATTTACCCCGCTTGTTAAGAAAGTTTAAAAACTCCCGCCCACCATTAATAAGCATGCAGCAGCTCTGAAGGAGCTCATGTCCAGGCTACTGTTTTATTCGCAATTAATTAGATAGTTAAAAACTGATATTTACGACCCGTATGGACGTGCCTAGAATCGACCAGCTCTATTATTGTCGTTATTTCCAACCACGGTTAGCAGGTGCGGCAACATGAGTTACTTAGAATTTGACCGCACTTGGCATTCCGGATCGTTCGTTCGTAGTAGGTAAGGTACACACTTTGGTTAGAAGTACATGCGAGCATGACTTCCGCTTCTGTCGGCCTCCCTGTGGGAAAATAAGTTTTTGCCCAGCGGCTTCTGGAGGCAGCAAACGCAACGCAACGCAACGCACGTAACGTCTATCAAATCCCGGATAAGGCTTGAAAATATGTACATTATGCCTACTTTGACGATAGACCCATTTCTCCGAAACTGCCGCTCATTTATGGAAATTAATTCAACCGAAGAAGAGCAGCTTGCCGGCTGATGTGCGCTGGAGGTTCTTTTCCGAGAAAGGCACAACATTCCGGAGGAAGATCGTTAAACAACAGTCGGAGTTCCACGTGACAGGTTGAGGATCCTTTTCAAGCACCCTTTTTCAGTAGTGACTCAGCACCCAGTCGACCTTATCGAAAGGTCATCTGATCTCATTCCGCCGTTGTCGTCGTTGTTGTTGTTGTTTTGAAGCGCAGGGTCACGGAACGCGTATCTTCGGATCTCCGTGACATAGCAGGCCACGTGAATGTGCGTTTTTCGGTTTCTTCTTTTCTAGCGTGTGCGGTGAGGGATTGAGAGACTGAATCGAAGGAAGCGGTGCATGGAAGAAGATCATAAATTGATCCTGGCTCGTCTCTTCATGAAGCGAGGAAACATGAAGAGAGAAAAAGGAAATGATCGAAGATTGAGATAATTGTGAGGCTTCAGCCTCGTTCCAAATCAGAACAACACACACGCAACAAATGGAAAAAATCAACGGCGACGAGAAAGAATGTTGTTTTTTCTTTTGCTGGAGAACATGTTCGGGAGAAAGAATTTCACTAATGAGTGTCCTGTTATGATCAAAATGACTGTAATCATCTGCATACAAAATAAAGTTGTATTAAATGGCGTCGAATGTTAAAAACTCCAGACACCCAACCAGGATGAATAGGCTTAAATTACACTCTCCTTTTCGGTCGACTGGTTCTAAAGAATTTCAAGACTGATCGTCACATCCTCTTCACTTGTGAATCTAAGGAGGGCACAAAGCTCCAGTTTTGGAAAAGTAAACTTTCCTGAAAAAAAAAACATTGAAGTTTCATAAAATTTTAAATTAAATTTAATTCAATTTAGCCCTCAAACAGTTTTCGTTTTGTAAAGCTGAAATCACACTGTTTGACGAAACGCCTTAAGTTGCCAAATTTTGAAAAATGTATTTGATCAACGTGTGATCGCCAAATATATTTTGTTTGTGTTTGTCGTTCCAATTATTTGCCAGTTTGTCCAATAGTGTGATGCCTCTTATTATGGTTTGTCAAATATCCTTGCTCAATACTAGCAAATAATTTATTTGACACTCTGGACATTCTTTAGTGGCAAACACGAGCAAATTCAAACCGTCTGCACGGATGACAGCTTTCAATTTATAAACATTCGTCAGTTGTAAAGGGTGTTCCGATCAAAATTTGATCGACTTAAACTTGGCGCATTTCCTTTCATCGTGCATTAACAAAATTTGTATAATTCTCCTAGAATATTTCTCCTGTATTCTGTATTAACTGAACTTGAAAAAGAAAATGAATTTGACTTATTAATAAAAACTTTGATCGACTCACACACATTACTGTTTGACCAAATTTTGATCGGAACACCCTTTAATCACACTGTTTCGAAGTTTTGTTTACCGTAGGGGAAAGCGAATATAATCGAACTTCGATGGTCAGGCAATTTCTGCTTTCTACGGAATCAACACCGTAACCTTTCAGGACATCAAATATCTTTGGAACGTTCTTTGAATATTATCTTAACACTAAACAACAATCAGGAATTATTTTGAAGATCTTGTGTGTATCATCCATTCAAGTCACGAATCTCTGATATTTTTTATGCTACCAGGTTGGTCAGAAATTATTTCAAAGACATTCAGCATATCATTGATCTTGATATATCTCTTAAGCTTCGAGGACTTTTTCGAAATTCAGTGAATCGATCAACAGATCTGAGGACTTTTCTGAAGTTCCGTGAATTCTTTTGAAGTTTTGTGAATTCCTTTGAAGTTTCGTTAACTTATCTAAAGTTGCGTGAACGTTTTTGAAGTTCCGAGCATTTTTCTCCAAATCCGTAAACTTCACTGAAGTTCTGTGAACTTCTCTATAAAACCGTGAACTTCCCTTAATTAACGTGAATTTCTTAAAGCTTCCAAGAACTTCTCTGAATCTCCGAGGAACAATCTAAAGTTTCTTGTTCTTCTCTGAACATCCATGAACTTCCGTGAAGTTATTTGAATTTCTCTAAAAATCTCATAAGTTCTCGAGAGTTTCGTGAGCTTTTCTCCGTTACTGCACAGAAGTTTCCATGATTTCTCTGAAATTCTGTTGATTTTTTCTGAAGCTCCGTGATCTCTTGTATAATTTTAACGAACTTCTCGCAAGTTTCGTGAACTTTTTTGAAATTCCATTAACCCCTCTGATGTTCCGTGATCTTCTCTGAAGTTCCGAAAACTTTTCTGAAGTTTTGAGAACGTTTCTGAAGTTCCGAAGATTTGTCTGAAATTCAGTGAACCTCTTTCTAGTACCGTGAACTTCTCAAAATTACGCAAACTTCTTTAAGATTCCGTGAAATCATTTGAAGTTCCGAGGACTTTTCTAAAGTTTCGTGAACTTATCTGAATATCCGTGAATTTATCTGAAATTCCGTGAATTTCTCTAGCTTTTTAATCGTAAGATCCAAGAACTTCTCTAAAGTTTTGAAGTCTGCTCTGAAGTTCCTAGGACTTTTCTAAAGCTCTTAAGACTTATCTGAAGATCCGTGAACTTCCCTGAGGTTCCCTGTATTTCTTAAACGTGTATCTATTAATCTAATCCGATGAGTTCTCTGAAGTGAACTAATTTAAAGTGTGAACTAATTCAAAGTTTCAAGGACTTCTCTAAAGTTCCGTGAATTTCTATGAAGTGTCGAGAATTGTGAACTAATCTGAAGGAATCTAAGGATTTCTTTATGGTTCCATGAATTTCTCTGAAGTTTCAAGGACTTCCCAAAAGTTCCGAACATTTATCAGAAGATTCGCGAACTTCTCTGAAGTTTCGTGATTTTTACTGGTTTTCTTTCTTATGTTCTGAGGACTTTTTTGAAGTTTCATTTTATAATCTGAAGTTATAAGGGCTTCTCTAAAGTACCGTGAGCTTTTCTGGTGATTTCTCTGATGTTCTGAGGATTTATCTGTAGTTTTGAGGACTTCTCTGAAGTTTCGTGGAATTCTCTGAAGTTTCTTGGACTTTTCTGAAGTTCTCAGAAGTTTTTAAAACTTAGTTTAAAACTTTTTTAGTTTTTTAAACTTTGCTTTAGCTTTTGGAGTCTTATGAAGTTTTTTGGAACATTCTGAATCTTCTCAAAACTTCTCGGAAGTTTTTGGAACTTCTCTCAATTTCTCTGAACTTCTCTGAAGTTCTCAAAACGCTACTGAAATTCTCGGAACTTCTCTGAATTTTTAGAATGTTACCTGAAGTTTTTAAAAGTTCTTGAAAATTAAAGAGAAATATCAGATTTTTTTGGGATTACCAAGCAGCTTTGGAACTTTACTTAGGTTCTCTAAACGTTACTTAAGTTCTCGAAACTTCACTGAAGTAGGATTTGCTGAGGTTCACTTAAATTCTCAGCATTTTTCTGAAGTTTTCAGGACTTCTCAAAATTCAACGGACATCCTTGGTGTCCTTGGAACTTCGCTGAAGATATTAGGACTTGCTTGCATTCTCGGCAATTTCCTGACACTTTGTGGACTATACAGAAGTTTCAAAGAGATTTCTTAAGTTCTGACGATTTTTATGAAGATCCCTGAACTTCTTTGAAGGTCCGTGAGCTTCTCTGAAGTTCTCGGATATTTTCAAAATTTTCTGAAGTTCTCGGAACTTGGCTGAAATTTTTGAAACTTTTCTGATCTTCTCAAAACTCCTCTGAAGGTTTTGGAAGTTCTCTGAATTACTCGGAACTCTTCTGAATTTCTCGAAACTTCTGTGTATTTCTTGAGTGTTATCAGAAGTGTTAAGGAGTTCTCTGAAAGAAAAGAGAGTTATCTAGAGAGTACCCTGAAGTCTTAAGGAGCTCTGCAATTAAAAAGATTTATCTGAATTTTTTGAATTATGGAGAGTGTGAGCTGTTTAGTGGAATACCTGTAACTAGAAAATAAGAAGAATGATTAGTAATTTCCATTTAATTCCAACTACCTTTATTGCTTATCTTGACAGATACGCGTATTTCGTCTACAATGTGCAGACTTCTTCAGTGTCGTGTACTAATACTCGACTGAAAGAAAACCTTCGCCACCTGCCGTATTTATCCTATTTTCTAAATACAAACACTTGTACCTACAGCTAACATTTCTGGTACCTAACCTATCCTGAGTCCAAAACAAATATTATGCTTGATATCTACCTCGCCTTTTCTTTATACCTAACCTGATAGGTCCTAGATAGGAAACTCAACAAGCTAAGAATAGGATCCCAACAGACACGGACCACACATCACACCAAGGAACAAGCCACACCTACACCCACCATCACCACGACACCGATGGTCCACGCCATTAAGGGACTGGTTGTCAACCGATCGACGACCGCATTCACGGAAGAACAACTGACTCTCCTCAACAAAGGATTAGGATACGCGGTTACAACCAAGCCCGACGTGGAGCAGATCATCATCGACGTGGAGACAGCGATTACACACACACTCCCAACATCTTTACAAAACACAGCTAGGACTATCACTTCAAACATTATTAAGGACAAACAAAAACAAAGACACAATTCGCATAGTCAAGGAACTGAAGTCTAAGCCTGTTTTTTTACCTAAAAGCAGACAAAGGCAACAAAGTCGTCATCATGGATAAGGAGGACTACGACATGCAGATGGCTTTAAAAATCAACAATGGACCTTACGAAGTAGAGGCTTCGAGTAGACCCCCTACCAAACATGGTGAAACACGTGGATAAAACACTAAAGGAGTGTAAAGCAGTACTAGGGGATGCAGCAGTCCGTCTTCGCGAACCAAACCCCATCCTTCCCCGAATTAAAGGCCTCCCAAGAGTCCACAAACCGGGAAAGGAAATGAGGGAGATTGTTTCATCTGTAGGATCTCCAGCCCATAAGCTAGCAAAATGGCTAGTGAAAGAATTTCAAGGTATCTCCGAGCAATTCCCAACAAGCTCAGTTCGTAACTCTCAGGAATTCGTACAACATCTTCTTTCATCAGGTCATATAAATGAAAATGAAGTAATGGTATCTTTCGACGTCACCGCCCTTTTCCGTAGCGTACCAATCAAGGACGCGATTAACCTTCTAGAAGAATGGCTTTTAAAACAAGGAGATGATACAGCATGGAAGCAAAAGGTGCGAATGTACCTTAAGCTCACCCGACTTTGCATGGAAGAGAACTACTTCACTTTCAGAGGTTCTTTCTATAAACAACTAAAAGGAGCCCCCATGGGAAACCCTCTATCCCCATTCCTCTGTGAACTGTTTATGGCAAATCTAGAAACCATTCTTAAAACGGAAGGATTACTTCCAACTCGCTGGTGGAGATACGTCGACGACATCTTTGCCGTAGTTAAACAAGATGATCTCCCCTTAATTCTTCAAGCAATCAACAATCTCCATAAAAACATCAAGTTCACTTATGAAATAGAAAAGGATGGGAAACTTGCATTCCTCGACCTTCTGGTAGTTAGAGAATCATTGTCATCATCGTCTTTAGAGTTTGAAATTTTCAGAAAACCCACAAACACCCAAAGAGTCATCCCTTACACTTCAAACCACTCTTTTCAACATAAAATGGCCACTTTCCACCACATGATCCACCGAATGTTGACCCTTCCCCTCAATAAAACCGGAAAAGCCAAAGAATTAGCATATATCTTCGAAACTGCTAGACTCAATGGTTACGAAAAGAGGACAACTCAAGCTATCATCAAAAAAAAGGAAAAACTTCTTCATAGGAAATCACAAACAATCCTTTCCGATTCACCTGAACCCCTGAAACGTGTGTCTGTCCCCTTCGATAAAGATATTCCACAAAAGCTGGAAACTCGACTTAGGGAATTTGGCTTGGACTTAGTTTTCTCTAGCAGGCACAATCGATTGGCATCGTTGTTAGGCTCCACCAAAGATTCAATAGATGTATTAGGCAGAGCAGGGGTATACAAAATTAAGTGTAAACACTGCAGCAAAATGTATGTAGGTCAAACAAAGAGAACCTTGGCAACAAGGTTCAAAGAGCATCTAGCGGAGGTGACTAAGGCTGTCAAACAGACTGACAAAGGAATTTCACATAACTTCAAATCGACAGTTGCAGAAATTACACAAAAAAAAAACAACACAAAAAACAAAAACACCACCCAACCCAACTCCCCTCCCCCCCCACCACAAAAAAACCCCACAAAAAAAAAAAAAAACAAACAACAAAAAAACAAAACACTAAAAAAAAAACAACAAAACAACAACACATCCCTCCTCTACTCACTACCCACACAACACCAAAACCACCGCACAGGAACACCCGCCCCCACGGAATAATAAGGTTAAGTATAAAAAAAAAAAAAGGGAAATAAAAAACACATAATTTTTTTTGCACCCAAAATAGGTTAGGGCACCAAAAATTTTTTTTTTTTAAATAATCGTTTATTTGTACAGGCTCAATCGAATCAACTTTACAGAGCCAAATTTTCATATTTATATACATCATTTATCTTAAAACTAAAGTTAGGAGGATAGAGCCGATTACTCGCGGCCGTCTCGTGGTTAATAGGAATTACAAATTACGGATGGGAAAGAGGGTGGGAATTTAAGGTATGGTTTACATAACACATTAAATTTAAATTCTAAATTATCTAAAAACTTATAACTATACAATTTATGGTTTACTATTGACTTGAACATTTTTTGAAAAAGAAAAAAAAACACACATACACAGATAAAAAAAAAAAACTTATAGTAAACATACAGGTTAAACTAACTACAATCTAAGGCTAATGTTAGTCAAAAACACATAAATGTGTTTCATGTACTCCAAATCACGTACAGCCAAAATATCTCGAATTGGCACATTGGGTTGTCTACCTCGAGCCCGAAGGGAATCATAAAGCTCAGATCTGACTCCACGATGTTCAGCACAAGACCAAATAACGTGATCTGCGTCCTGATAGCCTTGTCCACACTCGCAGAGATTGCTGTCGCTCAGCCCAACCCGGTACAAATGAGCGTTCAAAGAATAATGATTGGACATGAGGCGAGACATGACACGAATGAAGTCTCGACCCACATCCATCCCCTTAAACCAGGATTTCTTCGACACCTTTGGGATGATAGAATGTTGCCATCGCCCCAAATCTCCTTTACTCCATTTATACTGCCAGCTGACGAGTGACTGTTGACGAAAAATAGGAAAAAATTCGTTGAAGGCGATTTGTCGATCACAAATATCGCCTTTCATAGCGCCCACCTTTGCAAGCGAGTCCGCTTTCTCATTACCCGGAATTGAACAATGAGATGGGACCCATACAAAGGTGATGATAAAATAACGCGAAGATAAAGCACTTAGAAGCTCCTGTATTTTCATGAGAAAATACGAGGAGTGCTTTACCGGCCTCAAAGAGCGAATAGCCTCTATAGAACTGAGACTATCCGTGAAAATGAATTACTGATCCGGTGTTAATGAGGCAACCATTTCTAGCGTAAAGTGTATTGCCACTAATTCAGCGACATATACGGAACAAGGAGCTTGAAGTTTACGATTGGCGCTATAAATTTCATTAAATATACCAAAGCCTGCTGACTCCTCTATCAAAGATCCGTCAGTGAAGAACGATTTAGTGGAATTAACATGGCCGAACTTTGCAGCAAATATTACCGGAGCAATCATAGGACGATGATTCCATGAAGCTCTTGCTTCATGGATAAATCAAAATGAACCGAATTGTCGAAATCGGAGAAGCAAACACGATTGGAAATGTTCGGCGAGGGGCTGACATCCTGTGTTATGTACAAATGGTACACGGTCATGAAGTGGGTTTGAGTATTCAACTCAAGGAGCTTCTCAAAATTTTCGATCACCTGGGGGTTCATAACTTCACACCTGGTGAGGAGCCGGAGAGATAATTCTGAAAACCGACCCGAGAGTGGCAACATGCCACCCAGCACTTCAAGCCCCACCCTTTGAATCGAGTGCAAAAGGGGGTAACCGGCAAAAATTGGGCAAAGGAAAAAGCGGGTAAATCGGGGAAATTTTTTTTTTAAAAAACAAAATTAAATTCTTTTTTCAAGTCCAATTAGTATAAAATCCAGAAAAATATTCAGTTAGGCTTCCGCTTTTCCAAATCCGAATTGCCGGGCCTTACGCTTGACCCCTGCCATCAGATTTTGTACAGCCACCTTGTCCACCTTCTTCGCCGCAGAAAGCCAGTTTGCCTTGAACTGCTGCTCGTCCTTAGCAGTTTTTTTGGTCTTCTTTAGGTTCCGCTTGACAATAGCCCAGTATTTCTCAATTGGGCGGAGCTCTGGCGTGTTGGGAGGGTTCTTGTCCTTGGGAACCACCTGCACGTTGTTGGCGGCGTACCACTCCATGGCCTTTTTACCGTAATGGCAAGATGCCAAATCCGGCCAAAACAGTACGGAACAACCGTGTTTCTTCAGGAAAGGCAGCAGACGTTTATTCAAACACTCTTTCACGTAAATTTCTTGGTTGACAGTCCCGGAAGCTATGAAAATGCTGCTTTTCAAGCCACAGGTACAGATGGCTTGCCAAACCAGATATTTCTTTGCGAACTTTGACAGTTTCGTGTGCTTGAAAATATCTGCTACCTTTCCCCTTCCTTTTGCCGTATAAAACTCCTGTCCCGGAAGCTGCTTGTAGTCGGCTTTGACGTAGGTTTCGTCATCCATTACCATGCAGTCAAACTTCGTCAGCATCGTCGTGTACAGCCTCCGGGATCGCGCTTTGGCCGTCGTATTTTGTTTATCATCGCGATTTGGAGTCACTACCTTCTTGTAAGTCGATAGTCCGGCTCGTTTTTTGGCTCGATGCACGGTTGTAGACGATACACCCAGCTTATTTGCGGCATCTCGGAGAGATAGGTTAGGGTTTCGCTTGAAACTACCGGCAACTCTCTTTGTCGTCTCAGCGGCTTCCGGTTTTCGATTTCCCCCCGATCCAGACTTCCTGGCTGTCGACAAACGTTCCCCAAACACTTTAATTACATTTGTAACGGTTGATTTGGCAACTTTTAGCGATTTTGCCAACTTTGCGTGCGAGTAGCTCGGATTTTCGCGATGCACGAGCAAAATTTTGATACGCTGCTCTTCCCAACCAAAAAAACCCAAAAAAAAAAAAAAAAAAATACCACCCCCACACACCCCCCAAAAAGGGGTGTTCAGGTTTTTTAAATGCAAATATATTAGGTATGTAATTCTCGGCAATTTTCTGACACTATGTGGATAGTCCAGAAGCTTCAAAAAGATCTCTTTAGGTCTGACGACTTTTCTGAAGATCCCTGAACTTCTCTGAAGGTCCTTCTCTAAAGTTTTGAAGATTTATCTGTAGTTTCGAGGACTTCTCTGAAGTTTCGAGGACTTTTCTGAAGTTCTCGGATGTTTTCAAAACATTCTGAAGTTCTCGGAACTTTGCTGAAGTTCTCGGAACTTTCTGATCTTCTCAAAACTTCTCTGAAGTTTTTGGAACTTCTCTGAATTACTCGGAACTCTTCTGAATTTCTCGAAACTTCTCTGAATTTTTTGAGAGTTACCTGAAGTTTTAAGGAGCTCTGAAATAAAAGAGAGTTATCTGAATTTTTCGGGATTACCTTGCAGCTCTGGAATTTTACTTAAGTTCTCGAAAATTTACTTAAATTTCTCGAAACTTCACTGAAATTCTCTGGAATTCGCTGAAGTTTCCTGGGATTCCCTGAAGCTCATCTAAATTTTCGGGACTTTTCTGAAGTTTTCAGCACTTCTTTAAACTTCACAGTCAACTTGCTTGCATTCTCGGCACTTTTCTGACACTCTGTAGACTATACAGAAGTTTCAATGAGATCTCTTAAGCTCTGTCGACTTTTCTGAAGAATGAACTTCTCTGACGGTCCGTGAACTGAAGCTGAATTTTCTGAAGTTTCTCCAAGAACTTCTCTGAAGTTCCAATGATTTCTCTGAAAATCCATGAACAGTTCGGAAGTTACGAGGACTTCTCTAAAGTCAGAAACGTCCTCAATTCTGTGAAGTATTGAAGACTTCTCTGAAGTTTTCAGAAACTTTCTGAATTCTCGGAACTTTGCTTAAGTTCTTGGATTTTTTTTTTAAGTTCACGGAACTTCTCTGAAGTTCTCGGAACTTCTATGACGTTTTCGGATCTTCTCTGAATTTCTAGAGAATTATCGGAAGTTTTAGGGAGTTTTGAAACTTCAATGGACATCCCTGATGTTCTTGGAACTTCACTGAAGATATTGGGAGTTTCATGTTAAATCATGGTGAGTGTGAGCATTTTGGAATACCTGTAACTAAAAAATGAGAAGAAATATTAGTAATTTCTTATCTCGACAGATACGAGTATTTTGTCTGCAATGTGCAGACTTCCTCAGTGTCATGTCGTTTAATCGAGTATTAGTACACGACACTGCAGAAGTCTGCACATTGTAGACGAAACATGCGTATCTGTCAAGATAAGCAATAAAGGTAGTTGGAATTAGATGGAAATTACTTATTTTTCTTCTCATTTTCTAGTCACAGGTATTCCACTAAAAAGCTCACACTTACCATGATAAAACATGAAAGTCCCAATATCTTCAGTGAAGTTCCAAGAACATCAGGGATGTCCCTTGAATAATAGTGAAATCAAATTTTCTAGTTATTTTCATCTTATTTTCGGCACTTTGTATTTTTCCTAAATTTTCTGAACTGCACTAAAATTGTCGGGACTTTTTGAAGACCTCGGAACTGAGTTAAAGCTCTCTGAAATCTATTGAAAATCCAAAGCTTTCAATGAAGTGAACTGAATTTCTCAGAAGTGCTTGAATTTTTTTGAAGTTCTCAATACTTCCCTGATGGTCTCTGATTTTCTCTGGAATTATCGAGGCATCCCTGAAGGAAATCGGAATAAGACCTACCCGATAATCGATTTTTCTCTCGTCCTGTACATTAAGCCGGAAATTTCCTTATGCGAAACATCATACCGGTCAAAACTCTGATTTCTATCGTATGAGACTTCTACAAGATGAGCTTTCCGAGATATCGGCGTGTTAAGTATTTTTTTCTCAAACGTTAGTTGGTCCAAATCCAAGGGGTTGAGCGCTCTGTACACTTTTCTCCTGAGCTATATTTTTTTTGAGTGTGTCGACAGGCGTTGAAATATTCTGGGAGTTCCTGTAATGTGTCGAAGGTGCTGATGTGTTGACCGCGCAAATTTGTATTTTCTGCTGAGCCTGGCAACCAGTCACTGCATATTGGCAAGGTTGCTGGCTTCTTAAGCTCAACTGTCAATTATTTCATACTTTAATATGACGTAAAAAGCGCAAAAGTGAAGCCTATAAGGTAATAGTAAATGGAAACAAATCATTGGCGTGATAGGTTTGTAGTTCCTTTGCTAAGCCAACTCCGATTTTTGAAATGTAAACTCGGAGTATCTATAATATGCTTCCCGTTAGCAGCAAAACCATAATCTTGTACAACTTATTCATCTTTATGAGAAAAAAGAACACGTTTTGTAAAACATGGTTGGTGTAATGTAATTTCAACAGTATTTAGAACTACCCATAAAATCTTGCCCTGTTCATGTTTATGATTTATGGATTTATGGTTCATGTTTATAAATTTATGGAACAATGTGTTTAAGAACAATGATAAATTATGATCCAGCAGTGAAAAAATTATTTTTAGCACAATCGTTAGTCAGATTGATAGAATACGAGAGATCTAACGCGATCCGAACTAGGCATGTTTTGCAATACATTTATAATACGTTTATAAAACAAACAATTATTAATCATTGTAAAAAGATGTTTGGTGCGTTACTTGGGACTGTTGACTGCGGGATTCGACAAAGGCACTGAAGCCACTCTCGTTAGTTGCCAAAATGTTACCCGGTATAGAAAAGAGAATCGAAGTGCTACGTTAAAAAGCATCTCTTAAAAACGAAAATGACAATGACAATCGTTTTGTTGTTTTTTTTTAGGAATGATCTTCCGGATCTCACATGCGAAACCTAAATAATCAAAACCGTCTCCCTTGGTTACGAGAGTACTTTTCCGATACCGAACCAAAACACTGAACGACCGGAACTGTTTAAGACTTTGGGAGTTTTCCCTAATTTTGAGCTACTGACATTTGGCGCACGTGCCCGAAAGAGCCCTCGCGCGATCATGATAATACACGAACCAAAACCTACCAATCCACCAGACGCGTAATCGTCCACGAGGAGGGTAATCAACACCAGGAAAAACGCAAACGTCTGATTTGAACCAGCGAACGAATGAATGGAATGGAAAAAAAAGTAGGTGAAGTCTACTTCGTAGGTAACAATAATCATAAAAAATCATCAACGCTTCCACCCGTCAGATTTCGTAATACCAGCACAGGGAGGGAAGGGAGCTTTTGCCGCTTTCTCGAGGTGTCGGACAGAGACGCAGAGAGCAAGCGAGAAAGGAATGAATATTTATTGTGACGCAATCTGATGGATGTTTGCAGCGTGGCTCTAAGAGATGAACATGAAATCAATGATGATCATGATGCTGGAGATGATGATGATGATGATTGGCGGCAACTATTTGGAACAATTGTCTTATTCGAAAAATTTGGGGTACTCAAACGCCAATTTTTCATCGTTTGTTTCTTCCTTTGCGCTTGAATAAAGGTGCAGGCAGGCAGACGATGATTGATGGGTGATTTCTGTTCAACTTATGCTGCACGACGCAGCTACAGGTACTCATTATCCGGCGGGGGTCCGAAAAAAGCGCGTGAGAGGTTGTTTGAGTTATGCAATAATATCATACAAGTGGGTCAAACTTGTTCAATCGAAGTGATCCTCCTGAAAAGGATGATGATGGTGGCAAGTCTACGATCACTGAGTGCACCGAGGTAGGTGCTGGTTTTCGGTTGATTGGGATTTCAGCGGATACAACACGGGAGACGAAACCTTTTTGTGGAGTTTACGTAAGGCTTCGGCTTTTTTTTGCATAAAGCATAGATGGAAGAATTTTAATTTGGATTGAAACCCAAAAAGTGATCCCCTTTCATTGTGATACGATCGTTGCATGCTGGTGATTCTGAAATTTGATGCAATTTCTCTGGAGGATGCAGGGCCTCTGGTTGAGGGAATGAAAAGAGTTTTCGTTCTTTGAGGGAATCATTTGGTTGGAGAGCGAGTTTTGCACTGAAACTGCTCTTGGTTTAAAAAGTATGTAACACGACAGTAGCTGATTAATCAAGAGAACCCGGGTTTCAAAAAATGTCCCATCGCATTGGCAATTGGACTGAGTATCCATGGTCGGTCCTTCCGCCTCTCAACTAATAGTCTAAGACAATAAATCTGAAATTCCCATGATCGATGCCCGGAATTTCGAGGACATTTTGAAGCCTCGTAGTGGGCCAGAATCTACCGACTTTTTTCTATTTTCGAACATGCAAAATCATGTTCAAAAAGGAAGAAAAGGTTCATAAATCCACAACAAGAAATAAAATCATCATGTCCATTCACAAGCACAGCCTACTTCGATATTGAAAATCCTATGACCTTCCGTTGAGTAAAAGTTACAATGTAAAAATAAGGATTTTGATGTAGACTACGTCTTACGGCAAGGGTCGGGTGTCAAAGGAAAATTTTAAAAATAGACAACTTCACGAAAAAATAAAACACTTTGAAAACTTATAACTCAATTTTGTCTTGATAGGTTCTTAAGTTGTTTATCTAAATCGCGACTTGTTGTGTTTAACCTCTTTCGAGTGTATTGAATTTGAAAAATTTGATAACCTACCTAACTACAATAAATTAAACCTAGTTTATAAGGTGTCTGTTAATCGGATGAGAAGACCTCAGGCAGTATTATTCGAACCTTTCCAGGACTTTTCTCTCGCTGAGGGTCTGGAGACCAGCCAAGCGATGGATCTCAGAATTTCTAGTTCTTGGAGGACAGTTCAGAATCATTCAAATGGTATTGTTCTGAACTACCTCAATTTTCCGATGGTGGATTGCCGCAACTCTCCCAGATTGGCAAACCGTACTTGACCACGGTTAAAATGATTTGTTTAAGAACTGCTAGTTTGGTTTTGGTCTATAGATACACAGATCTTAACAAAGTACTACATTTAGTTGACATTTTGTGAACATCCGATCGGAACATCAAGTTGCTATCTAGGGTGAGACCAAGGTAGACTACTTCCCCGAACGAATAGATCGGTGTGTTACAGAAGTGGACTTTGACATCTCCTGGCGGAGTGTGTTGAGGTGACTTGGAGTGCGGAAACAGAATCGTCTGGGTTTTAGCTACTTTGATATAATTCATTGATATTCAAAATTGAAATTATTCGGACAGAAAATTGAGGCCCTCCTGGAGATTTCCAGTCACGAATCACTTGACCCTAGTAGATGATAGAGGTGTCGTCTGCAAACATCGACAAAATACCACCACCCGGCAGCTACATCTACATCTGACGTGAAGATATTGAAAAGGAAAGGGTCTAAAAGGCTACCCTGGGGAACACCAGCATCAACGTTAAACGAATCTGAATGGGAATTGATCAGGAAACCCTGGAATGATCTGGTCTGGCTGATGGCTGATGAGGCGATAAATTTTAGCGCTGGTAGGATCTTCACCAGGCTTGTGAACAGGGATTAAAGGGCGAACACGAAATTATTGCGACACATTCAACGGGGCATAACTTTTTTACCATTGGGTAAAAATCAACCAAATTTTGCACACTTTCTCATTGATGTGTATTGTT
Organism: Aedes koreicus; assembly: GCA_024533555.2. Lineage (NCBI taxonomy): Eukaryota > Metazoa > Arthropoda > Insecta > Diptera > Culicidae > Aedes > Aedes koreicus. The sequence continues at coordinate 62,091 of JAHHFK020005683.1, read as the reverse complement.
TACATGCTGTCAAACTCGAAGTCGTGTTTTTCGATTCATCGAAAATGGAGGTGAACCAACGCGAGTCGAGAGAACAAATTATTTCCAAACACCTGGAATTTCCTGACCTGTCGCACCGGCAGTTGGGAAAAATGTTGAACATTCACCATTCAACCGTCTCCAGTGTGTTGAAGCGGTTCCAGGAGCGGTTGACGTTGGACCACGGCAAAGGAGCTGGAAGAAAACCGGGACCGGAGAACAAAAAGACGGAGGGGAAGGTGAAGCAGATGATTAAAGCAAATCAAGCCGTGATTTGGCTAAAAAGATCGGCATGTCGCAGAGCTACGTCCAGAATGCAAAGAAGAGAGCTGGACTACATACAGACAAGGTACAGAACTTCCCAAACCGCGATGAGTGGCAACAATCGACGGCTAAAACTCGGGCACGGAAGCTCTACGAGAAGATGCTGACAAAATATGGCTGCTGTGTGATGGACGACGAAACGTATATAAAAGCCGATTTTAAGCAAATTCCGGAGTTGGAGTTTTTCACCGGCAAGAGCAAGTTCTATGTGGACGACAAATTTAAGAAGAAGAAAATGTCGAAGTTCGCCTCCAAATATCTCATTTGGCAGGCCATCTGCTTTTGCGGACTAAGGAGTGCGCCTTTCGTGACAAAGGGCACAGTAAATGGCGAGATCTACAAATCTGAGTGCCTCGAGAAGCGCCTTTTGCCGTTTTTGCAGCAGCCCGACGAAGCTCCGCTATTTTGGCCAGATTTGGCATCATGCCACTATTCTAAAAGTGTCCTGGAGTGGTATGAGGCCAATTCTGTCCATTTTGTTCCAAAGGACATGAATCCGCCAAACTATCCGGAGCTGCGCCCGGTGGAGCAGTACTGGGCAATGATGAAGCGGGAACTTCAGAAGAGCAAGAAGACAGTAAAAGACGAGAAGGACATGTTAAGAAAATGAAAAAAAAACTGAGAAACTGGTACCGGATGACACTGTAAAGACTTTGATGGAGGGCATTAAGCGAAAATGCGTTCAATTTTACACTCAAGGCTCCATCGATTAAGTTTTTTTTTGATTTTTGAAGTAAATATATGTATAAAACTACCCTAAAATTTTGGTTTGATTCTAAACATTATAAGAAAATTGGCATGACATTTTCGGTGTCGCAATAATTTCGTGTTCGCCCTTTACTTAGGCTATTTTCCAGCAAGATGGAGATTTTAACATCTATTAAAAACCACTGCTAGTTGTCGGAAGAAATCAACACTCAAGTTTTTCAACTCGAAGTTGATGACTCTGTCGAAACCAGTGGCTTTCATGTTTTGGTTCGCACGATGGCAGCTATCACCTCATCAGCCGATATACTACTATCGGCAGGGACAACTATGGGTGTTTCGGCGACTCTAGATATTGCCTTCTTTACTGTAGGCTCATGTGGGCTCACTATAGATTGACCAAGGTTATGTGAATTAACAAACTGTTGACATAGTGCATTGGCCTTTTCAACAGGGGTGTTAAGTAGAGATGGAACCGAATTCTGGTCGAGCGGACTAAGCGGCGGTATTGGTCTTGGCTTATTTTTTCAGAATTGGGAGAGAGCAAATTTTTGATTCTAAATGCCGATTTCTGAGATCCATCATCCTGGATTGAATAATTTTAGTAAGGCTGTTCGAATTGGTCTTAAGGTGAGGTAGACCAGAACGTTGAAATTGTCTTCGGATCGAGTCCCGGATTCTGATAATGTACTCGGTAGTCCTATCAAGGTTCAGAGAATCACTCACCTGGTTTACTGAAGGAACATGCTGCTCTCGGGCCCAAGAGATTGCTTCGTCGATGGCACGCAGTTGTCGATCGGTGTCTTCGGGCGTCTCGCTGAACGCAGCGTAATCGACAGAGACGTCGACGCATCGCTGAACAGTTCTCATTTGACTCGGTGATAGTTGAGCCTGGTGATAGGGTGCCAATTGATCGAGCAGCCAACTTGGACCACCACAGGATAGTGGTCCAACCGGCTGAGCGATGCTGTTGGCCATGTTGGTGAGGAAAGTATCGAGGGTTGCGTGAGCCCCGGCTTGACTCAACCGGGTGGGAGAATCCGAACTCAGCAAGTGATCATCCTCCAGATCATTTTAGATGATGAATCCATTGTTATTCCGACGAGTGTTCCCCCTAATGTTTTGCGTTGAGGTCATCAGCGATAATGAATTGCCCCCGCCGCCGAATTAGCTTGACGATGTAGGACCGTAGCGGCTTCCTTGGGGCAGTAGGTCGCGATTATGACGATCGGTCCGACAGTGGTGTCTACCTCCACACATATGGTTTCGGTTACTTTGAGCTGGCAACTCGACAGCAACGACAGTTGGTGTTGATTCATAAAGCAGTGGCAACACCCCCTCCTCTGGAATGGGTCCGATCGAGTCTGAGTATCATTCTCGTTGAGGAAATCGGTTAGCTCGTAATTTTTGTTCCGAACGAAACAAGCATTCCATAGAATCTTGATGGTGGCTTCACCGTCCATATTTGTTTCTGATGTTTATCAGCACCTTGCTGGCAGCGTTTATTTGTTGCTCCTTAGACCGGCAACGGCGCAGTTGTAGATGTAGGTTCTGGATGAACTCCGTCATTTGTTCCAGTGTGTAGAGGTCATAATCAGACTGAAGGGTTGTGAATTATTTGTCGCCGAATTTCCCCAGACTGGAGGAGGGACATGTTGAACTGGTGGGTATCACGGCTGCTACAAGCCGGTGTTGATCTGTGGTGGTCGGTTGGCATTTTTGCTGTCGATGGTCTACTTTGAGAGGCGGTTAGTTTAGTACATTGTGCCGGAAGAAAGTTTTCCTCTGTCACCGGTGGAGGTGGTCGTCGCTAGATTTTTTTGTTTTTGCTTGGAAATAATTTCTTCCGAGGCGTATTTCGGAAGACCACGAATGACCAGTTTCAACGGCTTGCTACCGGTAAAATCGTGCGAGGAAAACTTAATTTTCCATTTCCAGGAGTTTTCCCACTACTTGAAAATCTTCCTCCGTAGAGCACATGATTTTCGTGCCCATTCACGACGTCTATCAAGGGGGTGAAAAGCGGGGGAATTTTTACTTTCTTCGGCACTTGCTGTACCGGCCACGCAGAAAATTTGTTGTTTGCCAGTAGCAATGAGGTCCAACGGTCCGGCAACGGCAATCGGTAGCGGAGAGTTTTTCGCAAGCTTTCGCAGTTCCACCTTGCCACTTCACGTAGGTGGCCAAACGCAGGAGAAAAGTCGAACCGTGATACGAAAAATATCGCGGAAAAGCACTGTGCTCTACGCACAACTAGAAATTCAACGATCAAATGAACAGGAATAAAACACGGCTGTCGTACACGGATGCACAACGAGAACTGATGATGTGGAAAGATAAATAACAAATACAGTTTTCATCGCAATTTTATGTCACTTTCCACCATCTATGTATCGCCAATCATAGAAGCCCTTTGTTTACAGTCAAACAATGACAGCGATAGCACGTGTTTTGCAGAAGCATTGGCGAAAGCAATGAAAGTTAACATACTACCACCTGGCACTTCGTGTCCATAGGATACCGCAGATCCGGTATCTACAAGAAAAGAACATCGAGAGGGAGCTTCGTTCCAGCCGTCCGACGGTGCTGCGCGGCCGGAAAGTTCTGCAGAGGCTGAAGCGCAAAACCGAGAGGAAAGGGTGGAATTCTTCTGTACCTTGGGTCTATAGGTCGGTACAACCGAACAAACCGTCAAAAAATACCACCAGTCCATTGACTTTGTCATGTGAAAGTGCAGGTCTATTCGGACCGTCTCGGAGCAGCGGCTGAAGACATTTATCAAGGAGATTTCCCCGACGAATCCCGAAGCCATATTCTACCTTGGACGGCAATGACTGGCCCTGACCGGATATTTTACGTCTTCCACTTATGTCCAAAGAAAAATCAATAACTCGAAAACCATTAGCGCTAGATATTTGATGACTTACGGAGAGTTTGGCTACAAGAAAAGATCTACCGCTTGGCACATGATGTTGACTAGGATTGTAAATTTTTTAAGATATTGAAATTAATTTTGTTATATAATTTTTTTTTATTATATAATTATAACTATTTTCTCACGGATGGCAATTTTTTACGCTTTTTTGCTACAACTTGTTAATAAATCGAGGCAACTTCGCGTAATTTGGCTTTTTCATTTAGGCAAAGGAGCAATCTGACAAACATCCCAAGCAACACAAAATCGTCATATTTGGTTACAGTGACTTGATTGTGACTTAATTGAGTAGTATTGTAGTAACATCAACTGTATTGCAACAAGGTACCTTGCAACCTTCTAGAGATAAAAAATAAATAATAATATATTGAAACAAATAATAAAATTCTAAAAATAAAATCAAAACTGGGGGGGGGGGGGGGAACTTACCCACCGCCCCCCCCCCGGCTACGCCTATGATGTAAGGAGTGTATCGAATATAAGCTATCCAAATACATTTGCGTTGTACGCATGTATTTGTGATGGTTTTTTATGCTCTGAACACTGCATGCTGTGCGTTTGACTGTCAGCTTTCTTTTGTTTACTTGTTTGTGCGGTTCAAATTCTGCGTTTTCAAAATGTCGCGTATTGAAAAGGAAGTGAAAATTAAGGTTCTGGACACATGGCTAAGTGAGAAGGGTATTACTATGCGAAAATTGGCGAAGCGGTTTGGAATTCATCATGCGAGTGTTAAAACCATCATTAATAAGTTTGGGGAACACTATTCTTTGGATGAGCTACCAGGAAGAGGCAGAAAACCCGGTTCTTCCAACCCGAAACTGGAGCAGAAAGTGGTATCTCTAATGATGAAGAACAAATCAGTGTCAATACGTGATTTGGCCAAAAAAGCAGGAACGAGTGTCGGAATGATCCAGCGTATCAAGAGGCGAAACCACCTGAAGACCTACAAGAAGCAGAAAATCTCGAAACAAAGTGCAGAACAGAAGAAGCGAGCAGCAACAAGGGCCCGGAAATTGTATTCGCGTCTTTTGCAGCGTCCGGATGCATGCGTTTTGATGGACGATGAGACCTATGTAAAGGAGGACTCAAAAACCCTTCCAGGTCCACAATACTTTACTGCCGTCGTTGGGGAGGATGTGAGCGATGCGGGCAGGTCGATTCAAGTGGAGAAATTCGGTCGAAAGGTACTGGTATAGCAAGCAATATGTTCCTGTGGTTAAAAAGTCAACCATTTTTTACACTACCGGAACTATAAATGCGGAAATCTATCGATCTGAGTGTCTCCAGAAGAGATTGTTGACTTTATATAAGAAGCATAGTACACCTCCCCTTTTTTTTCCGGATTTAACGTCGGCTCACTATGCCAAAACCACTCTCAATTGGCTTGCAGAAAAGGGTATAGATTTCGTTGAGAAGAATATCAATCCACCAAATTGCCCTCAGCTTCGACCCATCGAACGTTACTGGGCAATCGTGAAGAGTGTCTTCAAGAAGACTGGAAAAGCAGCAGGGAACACGCAGGAGTTCAAAAAAATTTGGGCTCAAGCGTCCAAAAAATGCGATGCAACACTTGTCCGGAACTTGATGAAGAGCATTCGATCCAAGGTTCGAAAATTCGTGAAGGAATAACTTAAATTTCATCCGGTCTTCATTATGTTCAAGTTTAACCTCGTACAATAAAGGATCAATTTTTTGTATTAATAAAATATCGGTTTTCAACATAATTTGAAAGAAAGTTTGTGGATAGCTTATTTTCGATACACTCCTTAGAAGGATATGTCCGCTCATCAATGGAAGGTGTCAAACGAAAAGTACGAGTATTTTCATGTAGCACAACCAATTGACTAAACAAAATATGTTGTAGGTATATTGGTATTTTGATAAACTATTGAATAAACGTTTTACTGTTAACTTTCCCATATGTTTCTTTTAATAACACTACTTTTCCTTGTATCCCCTAGTTTAACTCGTTTTTGGTGTGAATATTCTTTATAACATTCAAATATTATTTGTTCATCTCCTGAAACCCAACTTAATGAAAATAATCTGAAAACAAATTTAAACAAGACTTCAGCGTATCGTTTACCAAAACGAACCCTGCTGCCAACCCAACCCTATTATCCAACATCCCAGTGATGCCTCGTGGCTACGCAGAGGATTCCTTGGCTTCCAACAAAGCGAGTATCACGTCAACAAATTCCAACTCTTCCCTTATTTGAGCTAATTTAGGGCGGGGCCGGCACCGGTATTGCTTTAAATAATTTTTACACATTTAGGATGTATGTTAGTCTCAAGCATCATCTGTTGGTTCTCTGTGTAATAACAGCTGATCTGGCAATAACAGAGTAGCATCCGTGGGAGGTCAATCATATGCTCATGCAAATTTTATATTTTTTTTTAAGCGGTTTGACAATGGTATCGCCTTCTGCCAGTGCATGAATTATCTTATTCATTGCTAAATTATCTTATTCATACTTCTGGCTTAGGAACTGCAATTTGCATCTACAAAAATTTCATGGTGGCGGTTAGTGAAGCCCGTCCCTTTAAATTGAGAGAAAAACAGCAAAACAACGCTACTCTTCTCAATGACTCCCCTCAACTACCAATTAAAAACGTAGTTAAATCTAAAAAAAACATCTTAGTTTGCTCCAAAAAAAAACACAACTATTTAGCGTGACTAGGTTAGGTACGTAACGTCATCGTCAGGTGAGCGAACAAAAGTGAGAGGCTGTGTTGCTAAGCTGCTTCGTCGTCGGTGCTCAAAATGCAGAAAACGGCAAATTGAATACGATACCGCGGCGGATGAGGCAGCGGACTTGTTGCGCGTCAGATACGAGGTTTCCTCTCCATATATGAGCCCAGTGCATTATATAACCGAATATCTTGACTACGCAACTTTTACGCACCACAGTGATGACGACGCCGACGTCGGCATTATTTTCGAAAGGATGCTTATGATCTCCACGGAACGAAATTCAAGTAAAAAAAAAAAAATAGGCAAAGAGCAAAAGAGAAGTGGCCGAAAAAATTGTCGGTCATCATCGTAGACGGCCATGGTCCATGGTGTGGTTTATTTTCTTTCTTGTTGGAAGTCTGGGGGCCCCGCTGATCCGGCCTACTAAGATTGCGGAAGATGATCACGCTGTACATTCATCAGATGTTTGTGCCAAATTTGGGCGTTTGGAAAGTCATGGAGTGAACGGTGGCTTTAATGATATTCGACTGTGGAATGTAAATTGAGCAAAGGGTTTGCTTTGTGGGCGAGCATAGATCCTAATGAATTTGAGGGTGGTCCACTTACCAGCTCACAAGTTATTAAAAAGGTAGCATTTATAAGGAACAGGAAATTAAACATTTCTTCTTTTTTCGCTTTTGTAGCCACTAAGAACCTAACACGGAACAAAGGACCTCTTTATCGGGCAAAAAGCAAGCTAGAAACCTCGAAAATGATAAATTCTCGCCTAGGGCTCTTCAAGAATCTCATTCATTCTTTCAGCAGTTTATCTCATCTGAAAAGATCTTAACGTGCAGGACCTACGCCTCGAAGCGGAAAAGAAAGGATCCCCGCAGTCCCTAAGTAGGTAATAATGAATTACCAAACACGACCCATAAAGTGCATTCGTGTTTGTGGTTCCTTTCTCCTTGTTGCTATTCCATGAATCCGTTTTTAAGTTCTTTCCATTTTTCTCAACTGAGGCTTTCCTTCACGAACCAAACCCGAAGAAGACGTGATTGTTTTGAAATTAAAGCTTATTTACGCTTGATCGGGAACAAAGCGGATGGATTCTGGCCGTAGGCAGCCAGCCGGTCCTATGCGTTCAGCTCGGTGTGTGGCATTCCATTATGATCAGCAAATCAACAGTTTTAGGAACAACAATTTGGTTGAATCGTCCGTCCGAAAGGGGAATTATCCGCTCGTTTTGCCGCACCCTGGCCGTGCGCTTGGCCATAACGGGGTCCGTTAATTGCACTTGAGCGATGTGTGTAGTTGTTCTCGGAAAGTCCAACGGATAATAGAGTTGTTGATAATTGAGTTTTCAGGATTTGGACCTAGTTGCGTACCTTCCTCTATTTGGGTGGTAATAACGCATGCACCAGCTGAAGTGGACGATTAGCAGGGACGGGATGAACGGAGGCTAGGCTAACACACGTGTGCTTCTGGGCCCCGGAGGTGCAAAGTGAATATGAGAGCGAATGGTCAATCAAGGCCAATGATTTATTTAGCTCAAGGTACATCACAATTGAAATTTGAACGTGTAGTACATATATGTGCTCAATCATTATTTTCTACTAAACTTATGGTGCTATTTCACAAAAATCAAAGTGTGCATACTTAAAAATATTGAAAACTACATGAGCTGAAATCGATAAAAGATGTAAATGCTGTATCCTGCAATTCAACAGACGACTGAATTTTGTATATTATAAGATGCACACATACACACTTCATTCGAGTCTTCTGATAAGTTGTTCAGAAGGTCAAGGGCATCCGAATAGAGTAGAGTTTGGTTTCGTATTCCACCGCTACGTGGCGCTAGTGAGCATGCAGCATTGAGCATTTTTAATTTGTTCTACCTCGTGATTCTGATAAGGTCGAAAGTTATTGTCTTCGGCAAAGTAATTCATAAGATCAAAGGCATCCGGTAGGTGGACCGTTTTGTTCGGAATTCCACCGCTACGTGGCGCTAATGAGCATGCAAAATTGAACATTTTCAACTTGCTCTATCTCGTGATTCTGATAAGATAGAAAGTTCGAGTCTTCGGGAAAGTTTTTCAGAAGAGGTTATTTGGGCCTGATTCACTTCCTATTCAAGTGATTAGGGTCTTATTAATTTCATATTCATGTAATTCAAGGCTGATTCACTTCATATTCAAGTGCTTCAGGCTTGATTCGCTTCATATTCAAGTGATTCAGACCTGATTCACTTCATATTTAAGTGATTCAGGTCAAATGCACTCCATATTCAAGTGATGCAGGACTGACTCACCTCAAATTCAAGTGATTTAGGGCTGACGGACTTCTGATTCAAGTGATTCAAGCATTTTTTTAGTTCTGATTCACTTTGTATTCAAGTGATTTAGGTTTGATTCACTTCATATTCAAGTGATTCATGACGGACTCACCCCAAATCCAACTGGTTTAGCACTGACTCACCACACATTCATGTGATTCAAGCCTGATTCACTTCATATTCAAGTGATTCAGGCCTGATTCACTTCATATTCATGTGATTCAAGGCTGACTCACTGCATATTCAAGAGATTCAAGGCTGACTCACTTCATATTCATGTGATTCGGGCATGATTTACTTCACATTCAAATGATTCGGGCCTGATTTTATTCATATTCAAGTAATTCAGGACGGACTCACTTCAAATTTATGTGATTCAGGACTGACTCACCACACATTCGAAGTCTGGTTCACTTCATAGTTAAGTGGTTCAGGTCTAGTTCACTTCATATTCAAGTGATTCAAGGTTGGCTTAATTCATATTCAAGTGATTCAAGGATGACTCACTTCATATTTTAGTCAGGGTTCGTTCAAGACTTGGACCAAAACGGAACGTAATCTGACATCAAACTGCTATGGGATAAGCTAGATCGGAACACGAGAAAAATGCGTCCATAGAACCATAAACAATCGTGGGAGTGCCAACAAACCGCTTGGAAGAAAATCTCGGACTATACATTGCGGAAATTCATTAAACGAATGCCTAGCATTTGTACGGCTGTTATTAAAGAAAACGGTGGTATTTCAAGGAATTGAAAATTTAATTATATGATAATTACTACAAACTTCAAATTTTCCTACGGCACATTTTGCTACATAAAATGTCTTACCTTCGAGCTTGATCTTTTCTTTTGATGTTTGAAATAAACAACTTCTGATAAAACAAAAATTAAGTGAACTTTTTTTTATGCACTAACCTTCTCCACCATCCGGATGTGCCTTCTGAACAACTTTGCCCAAGACTCGAACTATCTATCTTATCAGAATCACGAGATAGAACAAGTAGAAAATGCTCAATTTTGCATGCTCACTAGCGGCACGTAGTGGTGGAGTTCCGAACCTAACTATCCACTTTTCGGATGTCCTTGACCCGCTGAACAACTTTGCTGAAAACTAGAACTTTTCATCTTATTAGCATCACGAGGTAGAACAAGTTGGAAAAGCTCAATTTTCCATGCTTACTAGCGCCACGTAGTGGTGGAGTTTCGAACCAAACTATCCACATTTTGAATGTCCTTGACCTTCTGAACAACTCTGCCGAAGACTAGAACTATCTATCTTATCAGAATCACGAGATAGAACTGGTTGAAAATGCTCAATTTTGCATGCTCATTAGCGCCACGTAGCGGTGGGATCACGAACCAAACTATCCACCTTGACCTGCTGAACAACTTTGCCCAAGACGAAAACTTTCCATGTTATCAGAATCACGGGGTAGATCAAGTTCAAAATGCTCAATTTTCCATGCTCACTAGCGCCACGTAGCGGTGGAATTCCAAACAGAGAGGTCCACTGTCGGGATGCCCTTGACCTTCTGAACAACTTTGCCCAAGACTCGAACTGTCACGAGATAGAACAAGTAGAAAATGCTCAATTTTGCATGCTCACTAGCGCCACGTAGTGTTGGAGTTCCCAACCTAAGTATCCACTTTTCGGATGTCTTTGACCCGCTGAACAACTTTGCTGAAAATTAGAACTTTTCATCTTATTAGCATCACGAGGTAGAACAAGTTGGAAAAGCTCAATTTTGCATGCTTACTAGCGCCACGTAGTGGTGGAGTTCCGAACCAAACTATCCACATTTTGAATGTCCTTGACCTTCTGAACAACTCTGCCGAAGACTAGAACTATCTATCTTATCAGAATCACGAGATAGAACTGGTTGAAAATGCTCATTAGCGCCACGTAGCGGTGAGATCACGAACCAAACTATCCACCTTGACCTGCTGAACAACTTTGCCCAAGACGAAAACTTTCCATGTTATCAGAATCACGGGGTAGATCAAGTTCAAAATGCTCAATTTTCCATGCTCACTAGCGTCACATAGCGGTGGAATTCCTAACAGAACGGTGCATCTTTCGAATACCCTTGACCCTCTGCACAACTTTGCCGAAGACTCGAACTATCTATCTTATCAGAATCACAAGATAGAACAAGTTAAAAATGCTCAATTTGTATGTCACTGTTCTTTCTCCCCTTCGTCCGTGCGTGAACTCGCCAAGCGGTGGAATTCCGAACAGAGGGTCCACGTCGGACCTTGACCTCTGCACAACTTTGCCGAAGACTCGAACTATCTATCTTATCAGAATCACAAGATAGAACAAGTTGAAAATGCTCAATTTCGTATGCTCACTAGCGCCATGTAGCGGTGGATTTCCGAACCAAACTGTCCACCTTTCGGATGCCCTTGACCTGATGAACAGCTTCGCCGAAGACGAAAACTTTCCATGTTATCAGAATCACGACATAGAACAAGTTGAAAATGTTCAATTTTCCATGCTCACTAGCGCCACATAGCGGTGGAATTCCGAACAGAGCGGTCCACCGTCATGATGCCCTTGACTTTCTGAACAACTTTGCCCAAGACTCGAACTTTCTATCTTACCAGAATTACGAGATAGAATAAGTAGAAAATGTACAATTTTGCATGCTCACTAGCGCCACGTAGCGGTGGAATTTCCAACAAAACGGTCCACCTTCCAGATACCCTTTAATCTTCTGGAAAACTTTGCTCAAGACCGCACCTTTGCAGATAATCAGAGTATCGAGATATATTATCATGAATGTATCTGCATTTAGGTGATGCTAAACTTTTTGGGGGGTGATGCAATATTCAACTGAGTGTTGCAATACTTTTCCAATCGAGTCCGTACTTGTGACTGGTAGTGTAAAATATAAGAGTTACATGGGGATGTAAACATCGATGCCTGTAAAACTGCATCCATCCCAAACGAAGCAGCAAGTTGTGAGGAATATTGCTTGGAAAGACCGACTTTTGTAAAAAGCCTTTCCACGTTAAACATCGGACACTTTTCTTTCAGTGTAGTTTTTGAGTTACGTCACGGATCGCTAAAAGATTTTAATTATATGACAGTTGAAACTTTCCACTTTATTTCATGGTACAACATGTTTACATTCTTGTTGCATTTGGTAAAATGGCGTCGGATCAAGCGGAACGAACGGCAGCAAAAATCGACGTTATCGGTACGCGATCTAGCCAAGATACTGAAGGGACAGGATTCCAGGGGATTAATGACGACCTCCCGGAACTTCTACGAGTTAGGGGGTCTGCCTAGGATGTGGTGCACGCTAAGTTCAGTTTACCCAAATATGAGTGTAGAATACCCATAATCGCGAAAAGTGCACATACCCACTCATAGGTACATTACTACTTACCCATATATGAGTATTTTTGCCCATACAAATTTACTCAAATATAGGTAAAGTCAACTTTACCCATAAATGAGTATGTGTACTTTTTTGCGATTGGTAAACTGTGCTTAGACTGTGATGTTTGTCAGTGGGCTTTGTTGAATTTCTTTAACGAGCGCCATAGAAACCCGAAAGCAACTCTTTCAAAGATATAGTGATGCCTCTTAAAGCACCCTAGTCCAAACAGCATGAGTACCAGCCGGCACATCAGGATCGATGCCAATCGATGTCCTGATTAGCGCATACTGACTTCAACAAGCCCGGACAGAATCGAGAAACACGTTGTACACTAGCTTGGCGTAACCCAGCTGGCAACCGTACTATTCTCCTACCTTAGTAAGAATGGCTAACATCGCTCCGAAACGACGAGTGGGCCAATGGTACGGTTGCCCTCGTCCCGGTCAAATCTTGGCAGGCCCTAAAATATGTTCGAAACTCGTCGCCTTTATCGGTGGAAGTAGGCTCAGATGCAGATTTCTGACTAGCGCCGATCTGGCTCTGAACACCGTACCCCACGCATTGACTCTCTGCTCGCATAGAAAAGCTTGGGATCACGAAGGTGACTACTTATTACGGGTGAAGTTAGTGGTTTCGAGGGGGGACCCTACAGCATGACCTAAAGTGGTTTCCCGAGATTGCCTCGAGCGATGTCTGACCCAGTAGAAACAGCAGTATCAGGAGTACCTGCAGCAACAACAGAAGTAAAACCACAAAATCCAGGTTGCAGTGGGTTGAATCAGCTAGTCCGCGATTACATTACGCTGGACAATTTGGGCGTAGTACCTCCACTAACTCCGCTCGAGTCAGAAGAAGACACGCGAGCACGTATGCTGCTTGAATCAACGACCAAAAGGATCGGAAACAGATTCGAAACTAGTCTGCTGTAGAAATGGGATGACATCGAGTTTCCAGATAGCTATGGGATGGTGTACCGGCGTTTGCGCTCGCTGGAGAGACGACTCAGCAAAGAACGTCATCTTTATGACTGCGTCCGTCAACAAATTCGGTAGTACCAAGAGAAGGGCTACGCTCATCAAGCTATGCCGAAAGAACTGACTCAGACAAGTCTGCAAAAGTGCTGGTATCGGCCGTCGGGGGTGGTACATAACCTCGAATAGCCAAACAAGGTGCGAATCATCTGGGATACTGCCGCAAAAGTGTCGCTGAACTCTGCTTTATTGAAAGGACCCGACTACCTCACGTCGCTGATTGCCGTGTTCTTCCACTTCCGCTTATACGCCTATGCGCTGACGGGAGATATTAATGAGATGTTTCATCGCTTCTTCATTAGGCTAGCCGATCGCCAATTCTTGCGATTTCTATGGCGGGATCCTGCACCATTAGACGGGATAGTCTTCGTTATGGACGTTGCCATATTTGGAGCTACGTGTTTGCCAAGTTCCGCGCAATATACTAAAAAGCTAAATGCGCTGGAATTTGAAGCGGAGTTTCCAAGAGCTGTATCAGCAATCATCCACTATCAATATGTGGATGACTCCCTGGACAGTTTTCCGACAGCCGAAGAAGCAGTAAAGTGAGGTGAAGCGGATACATGCGGAAGGTGGATTTGAGATGCGCAATTTTCTTTCCAACGATCCAGCGATCGCAGCGCAAGTAGGAGCATCGTCGGTAGAGAAGGAGAAGTCCATCAAAGCGATCTCATACATGCTCTGAATGAGTCATACACACACCAACGAAGCGAGAAGTGCTTCGCGTAGTGATGAGCTTATTCGATGCTCTGGGGTTGATTAGCTTCTTTTTGATTCATGGACGTACGTTGATGCAGGACATTTGGGCGTCGGGCGTAGATTGGGTCGAACCAATCAGTAGTGCGGTGTGTGAGCAGTGGAAGCGCTGGATTTAGTGAACTTGATTCGGTTCGAGTTCCTCGATGCTATTTTTCCGGCGCCGGATACGAGACCTACTCGAAGCTGGAAATCCACGCGTTCGTAGATGCGAGTAAGTCCGCATATGCAAGCGTTGTGTACTTCCAAGTGGAAACACCTCAAGGTCCCAAGAGAGCATTAATCGCGGGAAAGGCTAAAGTAGCTCCCCTCAAGATGATGTCCATACCCCGTCTAGAGCTACAAGGTGCTGTGTTAGGTCACCCAGCATGCTTTGTGGACAGACTCCGTAATAGTCTTCGCGTGGTTGAGGTCCGACAGTCGGAAGTATCAACAGTTCGTGGGATTTCGTGTGGCGGAGATTCTTTCTATAACGGATGTGTACGAATGGAGAAAAGTTGAAAGTGAGCTGAACGTGGCGGACCAGGTGAGAAAGGAGGAGGACCGATCTTCAACCCGACCAATTCTTGGTCAAAGTTCCTATCTCAACCAGAGAGCTTCTGGCCGCAGCAACGTACTGTGCCGTATTCTACTGAAGAAGAAATTCGCCGAGTTAACATGCACACGAAGATGCAGCCACTGATCGAGACAACCAGGTTCAGCCGCTGGAAAAAACTTGGGCGAACGATGGCACTGGTTTATCGATTCACCGATAATTTGAAGCGAAAACATCAAGGTATGCAGTTAGAAGTTGGAGCACTAAAGCAGGAGGAAATGGCCAAGGCCGAAAGGACATTAGTGAAGCAAGTGCAACAGGAGTGGTTTTGCCAAAGAATAATAACGGCTCAGCGGAACCGATAAAACGTCGCATTCAGCAGTATCGAGATCAAGCTTCATCTTTAAGCTATGGCCATTTTTAGATCAAAGTGGAGTAATGATGATGCTAGGAAGGATCAACGCTGCTCCATACGTGGCATATGCAGCTAAACACCCTACGATTCTGCCACAGCGGTCGTGGTTCCCCTTCCTTCTGGCAGACAAGTATCATCGGCGTTTTCGTCACGCCAACAGGGAGACAACAGTAAACGAGATGAGACAGGAGTACCCTATTCCGAGTAGCGAAAGTCGCGAAGGAATGTATATTTTGCCGCATACGCAGCTCAGCCCCAAGGCCACCGCCGATGGCTACATAGCCGAGGATTCGGGTTACACCTTTTGTAAGACCGTTCACTTTCGTGTGCCTTGACTACTTTGGACCAATTCGGGTTAAGGTTGGACGCAGCAACGCAAAGCGCTGGGTTGCGCTTTTTGCTTACCTAAGCATCCGAGCCGTCCATATGGAGGTAGTATACAGAATGTCTACTGAATCCTGCGTGCTAGTAGTTCAACGTTTTGTATCAAGGAGAGGTTCCCCTGCTGAATTCTTCAATGATAACGGCACCAACTTCCACGGAGACAACAACCAGCTGAAGAAGGAGATTCGGGAACGTGAGGAGAGATTAGCGTCAGAATTCACCAACGCCAACACCCGCTGGACGTTCAATCCACCTGGAGCCCCTCATATGGGTGGGGTGATTCTGGAGGCATCCCGGAAACCAGATGATGGAGACGGTGATCATCGAGGCAGAAGCAATGATCAATACTAGGCCGTCAACACTTAAGATTCAGCTGACCAGGAAGCGCTAACTCCGAACCTTCCGACGACATCGACTTCAACATGCACCTTGAGTCGGTTGATGACATCGAATGGCAGCTGCAGAACATCGAGCAAGCAATCTCCCAGGCCCGGGAGCAACATGTCCCAGTGAGCAACTCTGTACCAATCGATAGACCCACTAAAGAACTGATACACTTGCGCAACGCCATCCGAAGGCAATACCAGCGAACTGGTCTGCCTGCCTTCAAAAGTCATGGCAATCGGATGACAAAAATTATCAAGGCCAGAATGGTGGACCATGCCAATTTGGGAGAGTTGCGCAAAAACACACCACCTGAAGCTTCAGCGTGTTCAAAATAAGCTCCTCAAGATGAACCTGAACACCCTCCCGAGGACAAGAACATCTGAGGTCCACCGTCTGGCCTAGATAAAAATGCTTGATGATCGCTTTAGTGAGTCTATCAATCGGTACAGGGCACGCTGCCTGACATCGGATCACCAGATCATCCGGAATCTGGTTCCCCTCCCCTAGTTTTTTTTTTTTTTTTTCAAATTGTAGCTTTAGTTTTAGTTTAAGTAGGTTATCAAATTTTAAACAAACAATGCCCCAAGGACTGATATGAAAATTAAAGTAAAACATAAAACACACGAAACTCATTAAACACATAAAACACACTAAACAAAGCTGAAGAGCCCATTGGGCTGAAACACTTAGAAATTGTAAATTAGTATACAAGACAAAGATTTCAAAATAAACGAGAATTTTACTACTACTACTACTTACAACTTTACTCATTAGTGTCGAGGTTCAGCAGCTGGCGATGGCATAAACTCTGGAGGCATCCTCGATGGCACGAAGCCTCTAGTGTGGAGCGGCAAAGCACCAATGTGTATTTTTCGGCTGGTGGTGGCACGTACCATAGAAGGTGCAGTGGCGACCAACCAGTGGACAGGGAGCTGATTGCGCTGCAGGCTGTTGCTAGCAAGTCCTTGGCTAGGCAACCGTTGCTAGGCAGCCACTAAATTGCAGTGGTGTGCTAGGCAGTCGGTTGCCCAAGCCGGTGATAATTTGTTGCCAGCCGGTGGGCGCCAACACGAGGAGCGAAAAAAGGTACCTGAGTGAGAGTGTGTGTGATATTTTCGGTAGCCATCGTTATCTATAGCGCAACGTGCACGGCAGCTTTGTGAAAAGACCGAGAAGGATTTTATTCTTATGCGGATTATTTCAAATCCGTCCTTTTCAGGACGACCAATCCAATGTTGAGACAGTTTGTTTAATTTGAATTTATCTTACCAATTGGCAGAGAGCGTTGGCTAAATCAATTGTAGTTTTCTTCTCGTCGCATACATTGAGCATAATTTATAAATGGCTGCCGTCACGAGGAATTGAAAAACCGGTCGATAATAATTCGATCGTTTCTTGATTGATTTAATTTTGAGCTGAGATTTTTGTACTAACCTAGATGTTTTTATTATTGCCATTTTATTTATTCAAGTATTTTAAAATTTTAAATCAAAGTTGTATATTTTTGCGTACATATTCATCGATCTGTGTTGGAAACTTTTAAAGAATGTTGCGTTCCGGCAAGTATCAAGAGATTTCCATCGTTTGATTTTCGCTTTGATTTTCGCTTTGATTTTCGAAAAGGATATCCCGAAGTAACATTCTCTGCATACTCCAATTAGTACAGTTAGGAAAAGTTATTCTGTTGTTTTAACGATTCGCGTTGGATAGAGTTTTACTTCTAGGAAGAAATAAATTTTGAGAAACTGTGAAAGTGAGAATAAGTACGATGTCTATTCGTTTTGATTCAAACGTATGCAAAAATTCCGAAGCGCGTTAAAAACCAAATTGATGAAAAACCTCCCATCATTTTACGCTGCCGAATTAACTCGTGATTATCAGGCAAAACTTAAACGTTGCCAACTACTGGTTGAGATGCTGGAGTCGGTAAAGGCGCGGCTGCAAACCACCCCCCGGCAGGGGGGAGCGGGGTCCCCAATTAATAACCGTGGAAGTGCATTTAGAATACTAAGTTTAGAGCAAGCCGTAAGCTCATTGCGAAAGAAATAAGCTTGAAATGCTAAGAAAGAATAACAAGAAGACTAACATACTTACTCACTTATGCTAACCCAACCGATTAGAACAGTATTTGCGTTGCAACATAAGGAGTGTATCGAAAATAAGCTATCCACAAACTTTTTTTTAAATTATGTTGAAAACCGATATTTTTTTCATACAAAAAATTGATCCTTTATTGTACGAGGTTAAACTTGAACATAATGAAGACCGGATGAAATTTAAGTTATTCCTTCACGAATTTTCGAACCTTGGATCGAATGCTCTTCATCAAGTTCCGGACAAGTGTTGCATCGCATTTTTTGGACGCTTGAGCCCAAATTTTTTTTTGAACTCCAGCATGTTCCCAGCTGCCTTACCAGTCTTCTTGAAGACCCTCTTCACGATTGCCCAGTAACGTTCGATGGGTCGAAGCTGAGGGCAATTTGGTGGATTGATATTTTTCTCAACGAAATCTATACCCTTTTCCGCAAGCCAATTGAGAGTGGTTTTGGCATAGTGAGCCGACGCTAAATCCGGCCAAAACAGTGGAGGTGTACTATGCTTCTTATATAAAGGCAACAATCTCTTCTGGAGACACTCAGATCGATAGATTTCCGCATTTATAGTTCCGGTAGTGTAAAAAATGGTTGACTTCAAACCACAGGAACATATTGCTTGCCATACCAGTACCTTTCGACCGAATTTCTCCACTTGAATTGACCTGTCCACATCGCTCACATCCTCCCCAACGACGGCAGTAAAGTATTGTGGACCTGGCAGGGGTTTTTGAGTCCTCCTTTACATAGGTCTCATCGTCCATCAAAACGCATGCATCCGGACGCTGCAAAAGACGCGAATACAATTTTCGGGCCCTTGTTGCTGCTCGCTTCTTCTGTTCTGCACTTTGTTTCGAGATTTTCTGCTTCTTGTAGGTCTTCAGGTGGTTTCGCCTCTTGATACGCTGGATCATCCCGACACTAGTTCCTGCTTTTTTGGCCAAATCACGTATTGACATTGATTTGTTCTTCATGATTAGAGATACCACTTTCTGCTCCAGTTTCGGGTTGGAAGAACCGGGTTTTCTGCCTCTTCCTGGTAGCTCATCCAAAGAATAGTGATCCCCAAACTTATTAATGATGGTTTTAACACTCGCATGATGAACTCCAAACCGCTTCGCCAATTTTCGCATAGTAATACCCTTCTCACTTAGCCATGTGTCCAGAACCTTAATTTTCACTTCCTTTTCAACACGCGACATTTTGAAAACGCAGAATTTGAACCGCACAAACAAGTAAACAAAAGAAAGCTGAAAGTCAAACGCACAGCATGCAGTGTTCAGAGCATAAAAAACCATCACAAATACATGCGTACAACGCAAATGTATGTGGATAGCTTATATTCGAAACACTCCTTATTTTTGGACCAAAGCTGTGGTCCGTTTACAGAAACGTTCTGAACGGAATACCACGCACAAGCGATCAGGTCGAAAGTTGGCATAGCCGCTGGGCAAAGCTGGGTGGGTGCATCACAAGTCGGTGTTTTCCGACTGCTATCAGAGATAAAGCAGGAATATAAGAACACCAATAGGGCTGGTGACTTCAATATTAGCTGCTAATTCCGACAGAAATCGAAAAACCGATGAAATTATTAAAGATAAAAAAATATTCGAAATTATTATAAATTTCGAACGCAATACTCTGAACGATTATGTAAAGGCGATTGCTGCTAACTTGGGATCTGATGGAAAATGAGGATATGATTTGAGTTCGACTGTGATTTTTTCACATTTCTATTGTTAACCATATAAAAGACACCTGAATTATTAAAAACGATTGAATTTAAATAATTAACCAAATATTACTATGTTTTAATTTCTAAAGTTCCTGGAAGAATGGGTTGAGGAGAAACAAATAATCAGGCCTCCAGCACGAAAACTTATCCCCAAATCTGTATTCGGCCAAACGCTGATTCGGCCAAACGTCCATCCGGCCAAACGTCCATCCGGCCAAACGTCCATTCGGCCAAACATCCGTATGTCAAACGTCTTTATGCCAAATGGGGTATCATCGCATCAGATAACTCAGAAAATGACATGTTTTTTTTAAACTGTGTGGGTGATAATTTAACCGGAAACCGAGTCTAAACATCTTCTATATAAATAAAAATGAGTTGGGGTTTCCTTTGTCACGATTTAACTCGCGAGCGGAAAGACCGATCGGCGTGAAAATTTGTATGCACGGGTTTTTGGGGCCGCGGAAGGTTCTTAAGATAATAAGAGGCCCCTCCCTCCTCTGAAAGGGGGGGCTCCCATACAAATGAAACACATATTTCTGCATAACTCTGCATAACTCGATCAAGCAAAGAAACCCAAATTTAGCATGCGGAAGTTTTTGGAGGCAAGAAATGTTTTTATGGTAGTTTGAGACCCCTTCCTTTTCTATAAAGGGAGGCTCCCATACAAATGAAACACAAGTTTCTGCATAACTCTAGAACTAATCAAGTTAATGGAACCAAATTTGGCAGATAGAGGTTTTTGAAGGCAAGAAATGTTTCTAAGGTAACTCAAGACCCCTCCGCCCTCTGTAAGAGGGGGGCTCTCATACTAATGAAACACAAATTTGTGCATAACTCGAGAACTAATCAAGCATACGGAACCAAATTTAGCATGTGGAGGTTTTTGGAGGAGAGAAATGTTTCTATGGAAGTTTGAGACTCCTACGCCATCTGGAAGGGGTAGGGAGGGGGGTTTACATACAAATGCAACACAAATTTCTGCATAACTCGAGAACTAATCAAGCAAATGGAACCACATTTGGCAGGTGGAGGTTTTGGAAGGCAAGAAATGTTTCTAAGTTGACTTGAGCCCCTCCCTTCTCTGAAAGGAGGGCTCATATACAAATGAAACACAAATTTCTGAGTAACTCGAGAACTTATCAAGTCAATGAAACCCAATTTGGCATGTGGAGGTTTTCGAAGGCAAGAAATGTTTCTTTGGCAGTTCAATACCCCTCCCCATTTTGAAGGGGAGGGGGGCTCCCCCTACAAATAAAAAGCAAATTTCTGCATAACTCGAGAACTAATCAAGTAAATGAAACCACTTTTAGCATATGGAGGTTTTTGGAGGCTAGATTTCTAAACACATAAAAATGAATTTCTGTCTGTCAGACCCTTATAGACACGGAAAGTTCTGAACCGACCAACGTGAAAATTTATATGAAGGGGTTTTTGGGGCTGGGGAAGGTTCTTATGATTGTTTGAGACCCCTTCTCTCTCAGGAAGGGGCGCTCTCATACAAATGAGACACAAATTTCATCATAACCCGAGAACTAATCAAGCAAATCGAATCAAATTTAGCATGTGGGGGTTTTGAAGGCAAGAATGTTTCTATGGTAGTTCAAGACCCCTCCCTTTCTGAGGGGGGGGGGGGGGCTTCAAACAAATGAAATTCACATTTTTATTATTATTGATGAGCCCAGTGTGATGGTTCGAGAACTAATCAAGCAAATGGAACCAAATTTGGCATGTGGAGGGTTTTGAAGGCAATGATTGTATGGTGGTTTGAGAAACCAAGCGTTACAAGCGTAGCAGCGCACGCACCGGGTTCAGCTAGTATTGAATAAAACTCAAGATGTTTATAGTACAAGTACTGTCCTACTCAGAGGTTACTGAGACTTTTAAGCATCTGTCCTTAAGCTCGGTTCACTTAAAAATGGGACACACTGCGTATTTTTTACAGCGTTTCATAATGGTTGGTTCTCGACAGCAGCTTGTTTTGAATGTTCTCCTCTTCAGTGTTTAAAAGTTTTGTTACGATTCATAAGGATTTACAAAACCTGTGATAAATGGGAGCCAAAAGTAGCAAATTAGTTTTAGACACCCACATTGAAACTTCAGCGTGGTCAGATTCGAAAACTGATAAATCATTGCACTTGGCTAAATCTACCGTGTGCAGTGTCCTCAAACGTTTCCGTGAGTGGAAAATTATTATTCGGAAGGATCATAGTACGCGTCGTAATTGGACTTACGGTCGGCAATGGCATTGGAAGATCAAAAACTCATGTTTTCGTTAGAATAGAGATTATGAACTCAAAACTCTACAACGAAGCGCGCCAGAAATAACGCATTCCACCTTTTGAAAGCACACAAAGCCTTAAAGGTTGTACGGAATCACATTTCACCACTTTTAAATGGCTGTAACTTTTTACCCGTTGGGTATTTTCTATTGAAATTTTGAGTGGAATTAGTTCAATGTGTATTTGTTTACGCTGTGTAAGTTTCACTAGCAGATGTGCAATCGTTGCGAAGATGGAGTCGGAAGAACAGCAGCGGCGCAAAGAAATTTTGCGCACGTACCTCGAAAATCAGGATCCTTCTCATCGTGCCATCAGCAGGAAGCTGGGAATGGTACATTCTACGGTGTCTCGTGTTTTAAATCGGTACCACGAACGTTTGACCATCGATCGGAAAGAAAAAAGTGGCAAAAATGAATCTCCTTATGGTGTTAAGGAACACAAGCGGGTAGTTCAAGCTTTCAAGAGGAATCCCAACAGTTCAGTTCGAGATGTGGTGAAGAAACTGAATCTAACCAAAACTTTCGTGCAAGATGCAAATAAAACTTGAAGGACTACACACGTATAAAGTCCAAAAGGCGCCTAATTGCGATGAACGGCAGAATACGGTAAGTAAAACACGTGCACGGAAGTTCTACACCCGGATGTTGACGAAACAACATTGCCTCGTTATGGATGAAGCAGACTTCCGGCAGCTTCCGGGGCTCCAGTTTTTCACTGCTCATCATAAATTCCATGTCCCTGAGGACGTTAGAAAGCAGAAGATGTCAAAGTTTGCCAAAAAATATATGATTTGGCAAGCAATTTGCTCGTGTGGAAAGCGGAGCACCCCATTCATGACAACTGGAATGGTCAATGGGCAGGTGTACCTAAAGGAATGCCTCCAAAAGCGTCTACTTCCTCTTCTGAGGTCACACGATGGTCCTAAGATTTTCTGGCCGGATTTAGCCTCGTGTCATTACTCGAAAGAGGTTTTGGAGTGGTACAAAGCTAAGGAGGTCAATTTCGTTCCGCAGCATCTCAACCCCTCGAATGCACCGGAACTGCGGCCAATTGAAAAGTACTGGGCCATCATGAAGCAGGCACTTCGGAAGCATCCTAAGGAAGTGAGATAGGAGGAAGATATGAAGAAAAAATGGATTGCCACGCAAAAAAAAAGTTGGTCCAAATGTTGTACAGGACCTTATGAGAAGTGTAAAGAAGAAGGTTCGTGCATTTGGATATGGAATTGAAATTGAATAAAACAAACATGGGAAAATATTCATAACATGTTTTATTTTACTCCCAGAAAGTTTGAAGATGATTGGTTGAACGAATTTTTCGGAATATTTGTGTGTGTCGCAATTTGATTCCGTACACCCTTTAGTTAAGATGTGGCCAAATTTAGATAATTGCCCCTACAATCGGGAGACACTTCAATGGTACCGTGACAAACCCAGTTGTCACGGTACCATTGAAGTATCTCCCGATTGTAGGGGGTTTTAATCGAAAATGACCTCTGCCTCAACCAACCCTGAATATTGCCCTATCAAGAAATATTGGGCAATAGTTAAGCGGAACCTGAAAAAGCCTGGGATAGTGATCTGGGCTGCTTTAGAGATGAAGATATGGAGGAATAGAATGGCTGCTCAAGTTGACGAACATAGTGTCCAAAATATGATGTGAGGTATTGCCAGAAAAGTTCGTCATTTCATGAAATCAAAAATGGAATACATAAGACTGATCATATTTTTTCATTATAATGCAATAAAACCTTTATTTTGACTACTCAACTATTATATTTCTTCAACACAACCTTGAGATGTAGCTGATTTCTTCTTTCCAGACATTAGGTCAATCAAGCTTAATTTTTAATACACTGGGATAAAGTATAAGTGAATCATGCGCGATAAATTCGGTGTCTTTATTCTTTTTAATGAAACGTAAGAAGTTTAAAAAAATTCCAAAATATATAACTCATCTAATTTTCGAAATTTGCCAATTTTGGATCCGTACAATTGTGTGACAAGCGCAATCTCACTCAATGTCCAGGGATTCGAGAGATCTGAGAATTTAGTTTTCGCTATTCGCTTAAAACGACAACAACTATTTCGCAAACTCCACCCGAAGATGACGCCATCACCAGCTGCACACTTTGTTGAACCGACCAAGTTGGGCAGCCACCCCCAGTTGAGCATCATCCACCACCCCTGATCGTCCGTTGTTATTATTATTAGAAGCGAAGATTTGCCTCACAGATTGTGGCTCTCGCTGTTACGTCGTCATTTCTGCCGCAACGATCATTTGTATATTTGATTTCCTACCGCAACCTCCTGGCTTAAGCCGCTGCTGGAACTAAGCTGTGAAATAGCATTAGACGAGAGCCCATCGGAGACTCGGTCGATGGGTTGACGGCGATGACACGACGACGACGACGACGACGCAGCTCTTGACATACTCTCACTCGAATCAGAAAACCGCCTCAATCTTTTTGGTTCGGTTTCGTTCAAGCAGGAAAGAAAACAGAAAATAAAAACCAGAAAGCATAACAATGGAACTCTGCAGCAGCCTCCGTCCGGCAGGGGAGTTAGAGGGTGACAGCGGAGGAAGGTAGCGTGAAGTTTGTGTCAGTGTGAATGCGGCTGACTGGCTGGTTGGCAAGGCGAGCTTATGATGTAATATCTCTGATGGTGCTTTTTTCGGTACTCCGGAAAGCAGGACAAGATCAAGTTGGCCAGATAAGAAAACCGATCGATGGGGTGCGCGGTTGCAGCAACCGACAAAAAATCCGTGTCTGTGGTTATGAAAAAGTGGAAACTAGGTTATTGCGATAGACTGACGGTGATGTATACCATAGGCGGAAAATTGATTTTGGGGGGTACCATGCAATGATAAGTGCTCTGCGGGGAATGCGATCAATCGGCGATCACACCAATTGACACGAAAAAAGCGAAGATGAAAGACTTTCTTTCGACACATCAAATTCTGCTGCATGAGCTGAACTCCTCTCTTCTAAATCTCCCGGTGAAGCAATATGATTTACGATGCAGACGTGATAAGCAACTTCCCATGCCAGTGTGGCCTACTGTGATCCAGTGCAACAAACAGACTGCGTCGTGTTTACGTTGACATTTAAATTAGGGAAGACATCTGACACGACTCGGGCGTCTCGTAGTAGTAGGCGTTGGCTTTCCACTTGTTCCGCCTGTTCGCCCTATTGCGTCAGGTTGAATGATGATTGCGAAATGGGACCTTCGGCAGATCTCAGTTACCGAGAGAGCGAGTTCCCACACTTGGATGCACCATTATTGTGGAAATGCTTGGACTTTTTGACACCTTGTTGATATTTAACGACCCCAGGCGGCGATGGTGCTGTCTAGCTGATTTTATGCTTTATTAATTTCTGACCGAAATTTTATGGATAGAGAGAATTTATGACACAACAATCTTTTCCCTAGCCTCGGTGTGATCATTAAGTGGTTGCAGATTGGAAGAGATGATGGCGATGATGAGACAGTCAGTAGTGGATCCGTGTCCCAATTAACAACGAACGCTGGCTGGTTCGTTCCGCCATCATCCGGTGCGTGACTCGATTCGTTCGTCACTTGACAGATTGCGGCAGAACCCATGCCGAGCAACGGGAAGAACAACACAACCAGTCAGTGTACTTCGGAGAAAAAAGCAAGCGTGAAAAGAAAACTTGGAGTCATTTTTTTTTTTTTGCTTGGTATTCTACGTTGCCCGGAGCTAAGGGACACATACCATAATATTTACTTAATATTCACATTTCCACCATGCGGTGATGCGAGGAGGATCTCATGTTACATGTTAATTTAGCTGAACGGTAATGATGAGAGTGTTTTTGGGACAGGGATGGAATCAGGATACGTCGTGAGGTTTGAAATGAAATGACTGGAATTAAAAACCTCAATCAAAGACCAATTTTGACAAATACTTCTTTTGTGCAATCAGGAATGTTTAAATGGTAGAAGTTCATTAAAGTGCAGCTTGACGGTTTCTTTCGAACAACTGCAGCACTTGGTGAAAATTTGAAATGTGTTCTCCAAATTGTTTATTGGTTACTATCCTTGTGATATTTCAGATGCAATTGTTATAATACCTATAGGCTTCATTTTATACTGTTTGACACTATCTGAGGGTATTTTTCTGAAAGAGGCATTAAGAAAACTTTTAATTTGCTTAATTATTTCGTAAGACAAAAACGAAGACTGGAAAACGAATTATTAAAAAACGAAAGGGTGGGATATGTCAGTGACCTAACTGCAAAGTTGACGTAGGACTGCTTGTTGATGTGAACAAATTGATGTCATCCAATTAATAAATTTCATTAACTAAACAATTTAACGTTATGTAGAACAGAGAAATTCGTTGTAACGCTTTCCTGAGACGAGCTGATGCTATTGGTGTAGCTGACGGTACCTCTTCCAGATAGGTTCCTGACCCAGATGGTTGTGGTTCTTCAACTAGTTGTGCATCGTTATAGATGTTAATGCTCACATTGTTGAATAATCAACACGAATCACAAATTGACACAGACGTGTCTAAACGAGTTTTGCGCCCCATTGAGTTTAGTGCATCGATCACATTTTCGGTAAGTTTACGGATGTTTTTTTTTAGCACTGTGTGCCAGGAAATGGTTTACAACACTTTGGACATCTTGTAGACTTTTTAATAGTACTGTTTTCTCCTTAACCAGTTCGTTTATTTGTACGGCTCGATCGCGTTAGCTTTACGGAGCCATAGGCCATGCTTGTGGATTACACAAAAAAAAAACGATTTCTTAAACAAACTAGGGTTCTTCTTCTTTCTTGGGGGTGATGACACCTTTTTCTTGTTCCTTCGCTATTCTAGCCGTCTCTTTTTGTTTACTGATCCCCGTTGACATGAATGTGGCGAACTTTAACAACGCACGATCGCGGGTATCCAACTCCTTCGGTACAGCGTTACTGACTTCGGTACTCACCGGCATCATGACAGATTCCTCTAGCGTTTCCAATTCGCTCTCACCTTCAGCTTCTGATCCTACGTTGGCTGTGCCTCCGGTTACTGTAGATCCGTACGTTTTCTTCAATTTACCGCTCTGTTCCTTTTCTTGCCGACGCATTTTCAGCTGACATTTAGATTTAGAGCATTTAGATTTTTTTAAATTTTAGGTTTATTATCAAGGTTTAATGGAACTTTTTTTTTCGACCAGTCTAATATTCTCTCCATAAACTCATATTAGTTTTCTACAATTCGCTCTCCGAAATATTTTTTTTTATACAATCCACAGTTTTCGTGTTAAAATTGTTTGAATAAAACTTGTGCAAAAACACTTACGACCTTTTCAAAACTTACTCGAGTATCAATTTTTTTTTACATCAGTGGAAATTTATGAGTCTCCGACACCGAAAGCCTGTGCAATGTTTTATCCCAATCGGAGATAGTCATTTCAAAAATTCGACTTTTATCGGTCATTTGGCATGGAATCCGTCACCTTCCTTGCCTTCGCCGGATCAGCTGTTTTCTGCCCTCTCTAGACCGCCGCTGGGTATTTTGGATATCCTGGAATGACTTAACCTCCCGACACACCGTCGAATAATGGACTCAAAGGTGTTTTTCGAACCATCTGTTTTCCAAGAAGGCGCACATAATTTTTTGGCGGATCTGCTCTTGTTTCGATGCCATTGCAGTAACCACTTGACAGATTGTGATGAAATTTAGCCAAAGTAAACATTACACTTTTAGCAGAAAGGTTTCATGCTAATCATTGTATTTCAGTTTTTTCAAGTACAGTCGATATGATTGAATATGAATTTCCAAATAAACGGGCGAGATTATCCAAGGCAATGACAGAAGCTGGACCTAATAAAAATGCATCGTAAATTAAAAAAAAGACATGAGAGGATAGACGAATTCATGTATCTGGGCTCACTTGTAACCCCCGACAACGACACCAACAGAGAAATACAAAAACATATCATGACTGGAAAACGTGCCTACTTTGATGCAACAATCGAACAAAGGGATCAAATCATTAAATAACAAATAGGCACCAAACTCAGTAAATTACCCGAACCCCACATGCACACCCCAAATTCCAAAACAAAAAAAAAAAATATATATATATACCTCGATAGTACGTACGTACAATCCATATACACATGTCTCTCCCCCCCCCCACTCCCCATTTTTTCCCCCACCACCCCCCCCCCCCACACCAAAAAAGAAAAAAAACAAAAAAAAGAAAAAAACAAAAAAACAAAAAAAACACCCCGAAAAAAAGACCAATTGCACACCAACAAAGCCTTCCAAGTGTTTTCGTTAACTCAAAACGCGCACCCCCGCAGGCTCCCCAAAGTTGTAAGCATACGGCCCCCTGTGCTTGCCGAAGTACAAACCACCGGGCCAAGAAAAATACACGAACATACAGTAGCGCTCAAAAGTCATTTGACAAACAGAATTTACGTTATCATTATACTCAATTTAAACTTTTTCCGGAAAATCTCAAAGTAGTGCAAACTTAAATAAAAAACAAAGACGGTGGAGTGTATTTCAACAATATTCAATGTTTATTTGTTTTTGAAACAAAAAATAACATATTTTATCGAGTTCAAAAGTGATTTGACAAATGAGAAAAACAAAGAAAAGTCAACATATTGCACAAAATGATATCATTTTCAGTAATCGCAGGATGGCTGACATCAGTACTTAGTAGCAAAGCCTCGTGATTGCATTACAGCCCGACATCTGCGTGGCATCGATGCCACAAGGATTAGTAATACGGTGCGGTGGTATTTTATTCCATTCCTCCTGGAGGGCCTCGTATAAAGTCGTCAAATAAGAGTAGTGTCGGGTTCGTACACGTCTTTCGAGCTCTTCCCACAAGTGTTCAATGGGATTTAGATCAGGACTTTGACTTGGCCACTCCATAACCTTGATTTTTGCTTTATTAAAATATTCCTTCAGCAGTTTTGAACGATGCTTCGGGTCGTTATCCTGTTGGAAAGTCCATTTCTTCGGCTTTTTCTTTCGTGCAAATGGCAACATGTGATTTTTGGTCCATGATGCCGTTGATACGTACCAATGGACCAACGCCTTTTTGGGAGAAACAACCCCATACCATCACATTACCGCCGCCATGCTTAACAGTCGGAACTTGGTACCGAACATCGTTTCTGCGGTTGACAGGTCTGCGCACATACTTAATCCCGTCGGAGGAAAACAAATTGTATTTGCTTTCGTCGCTCCAGAGTACTTTTGACCAATCTTCCTGAGTCCAATGTTGGTGAGCCAAAGCAAAGGCAACCCTAACCTTTCTGTTTTTCTCAGAAATGAGTGGCTTCTTACTCCGCCGACGACCATGCAGTCTACCATCAGTCAAGCGACGCTTGACGGTTGAATTGTAAATTTTTATACCGTGGTGTTTGGCCAAATCCTTGTTGATATCCGTAGCAGTTCTTCTGGGATCAGCTTTCGACATCATTGCTATCAAACGATCTTGCCTCTCAGTGGTAACTTTTGGCCTCTACCTGGCCTCGGGGAACTTCCGACGTAGCCTCTTTCCTTGTTTTTCTTGTTCCAGAAGCTCACTAATTGATGAGAAATGTAAAAACCCCGTTCAACTTGAGCTTGTGAGCGTCCTTCTTCCTAACATTTCAGCACGCCCTCCCTGAGCGCGTGTGGGTATTCAGATCGTTTGGTTTGATCCATTTTCGCTATTTGAACATTCATTTAGTGATATAATAGTGAAATATTATGTTAAACTTTAAACTTACCACGAATAAGCACTTTGTCAAATGACTCCAAAACATGGATAAAGGGTGATACGGTCAAAATTTGGTCAAGGGAAAACGCGTGTAAATCGGTGAAATCGTTTATTTAAAAAAATCAAATTAAATTTCTTTGTCAAGTTCAATGAGTATAAAATTCAGGAAAAATATTCAGTTAGGCTTCCGCTTTTCCAAATCCGAATTGCCGGGCCTTACGCTTGACCCCTGCCATCAGATTTTGTACAGCCACCTTGTCCACCTTCTTCGCCGCAGAAAGCCAGTTTGCCTTGAACTGCTGCTCGTCCTTAGCAGTTTTTTTGGTCTTCTTTAGGTTCCGCTTGACAATAGCCCAGTATTTCTCAATTGGGCGGAGCTCTGGCGTGTTGGGAGGGTTCTTGTCCTTGGGAACCACCTGCACGTTGTTGGCGGCGTACCACTCCGTGGCCTTTTTACCGTAATGGCAAGATGCCAAATCCGGCCAAAACAGTACGGAACAACCGTGTTTCTTCAGGAAAGGCAGCAGACGTTTATTCAAACACTCTTTCACGTAAATTTCTTGGTTGACAGTCCCGGAAGCTATGAAAATGCTGCTTTTCAAGCCACAGGTACAGATGGCTTGCCAAACCAGATATTTCTTTGCGAACTTTGACAGTTTCGTGTGCTTGAAAATATCTGCTACCTTTCCCCCTTCCTTTTGCCGTATAAAACTCCTGTCCCGGAAGCTGCTTGTAGTCGGCTTTGACGTAGGTTTCGTCGTCCATTACCACGCAGTCAAACTTCGTCAGCATCGTCGTGTACAGCCTCCGGGATCGCGCTTTGGCCGTCGTATTTTGTTTATCATCGCGATTTGGAGTCACTACCTTCTTGTAAGTCGATAGTCCGGCTCGTTTTTTGGCTCGATGCACGGTTGTAGACGATACACCCAGCTTATTTGCGGCATCTCGGAGAGATAGGTTAGGGTTTCGCTTGAAACTACCGGCAACTCTCTTTGTCGTCTCAGCGGCTTCCGGTTTTCGATTTCCCCCCGATCCAGACTTCCTGGCTGTCGACAAACGTTCCCCAAACACTTTAATTACATTTGTAACGGTTGATTTGGCAACTTTTAGCGATTTTGCCAACTTTGCGTGCGAGTAGCTCGGATTTTCGCGATGCGCGAGCAAAATTTTGATACGCTGCTCTTCTTGCTTGGACGGCATTTTGACAACTGAAGAGTGAATTCCAAAATCAAAATAGGAGCAACCTTCTACACACACACCGTCAAAATGAGGGGTGTTCAGGTTTTTAAAATGCAAAATTGAAAGAAATACGTCAAGTTGATATTGACCAAATTTTGACCGTATCGCCCTTTAAACCCTCTGATCCAAACGGAAATGCGCAACCGATTATACCAAACGAATGGAGAACCATAACAAAACAAACAAACGTCAGATCGGTTGCGGTTGGCAGTGTTGCCGTTTTTTTTTTCAAAAAAAATTAAAGGCCAAATCACTTTTAAGCGCTACTGTAGGTGTACTCTATCGACTACTGACACAGAGTAGTGATACCGATACACGCTGTGCTTTGTTTGTTTGCCATATGGCGTCCAGTGTAAAACGGTTCGGTGTTTTAACCGTGTCTGCCTAAAAGATATAATGGCTAGCATCAACAGAACTCTTTTCAACACACCCTAAATCCCTCTCTGACTCACACTTGCATCCATCTGGTTTGGCCTGTTCCTGACAATGTTGGTTAAATTTTAGGAAACTCAACCCGAGATGATACTTTTTTTCCTTTATGAGGTCACCTTTCGTATAATAGAGTGATCTTATTGTAGTTGCTCCCCCAAACAGGAAAAACGCCGAGAGCCATATAGAAAGAATGACATTGTTATCAAGCCTGCCCATGTTCGTCCCTTTCTCCACCGAGCCACTGACATTTCGTTCAAAGCTCGACGCTTCTGATGGGTCGACTCGTCGACCGTAGTAGGTGGGCTTAGTTGGCATTTTTTCGGGAAGTCCTACCAATGACGGTGATCGGTGGGTCTCAGTTTCAAACATTGTCGCTTCAGACCTTAAAAGCATGTCAACGATGTGTGTAATCCAATATTGGTCTATTGAGAGATGTTTCCCCCCATTCTTCTGAGGAGCTCATTGATGCAATCTGCCTCGATCAGGATTATGAATGGTTTCATAACTTTGGTTTCATCCGGTCTAGACTTGAGGTCAATGGTTCAAATTTCGGACGTTTAATACTTGCAGAAAAATATTTTTGTTGGCTTCATTGCTTGGTCATGATTTTGATGAAAATATCGACGGGTTCATGAAAGCATAAACGAACAGATCCAACCATTCAACATTCCTCAACAATCGATCGAAACAGCGGAAATGCAGTATAACTTTTCATGTTGAACACTTCTGCCCAACGAGCGTGATCCAGCGTTCCAGTAATCTATGTAGTGATTATGAATCATTTATCATTCATTCCACTTGACATGCCCTTTCCTACCCAAACGTGCTTATTAGTCGCTTGATTATATCGTGATAATTTTCCAGTCAGAAACTTGCCCTCCCTCTTTCTACTAGTCGCCTTCTGGACGATTTGTTCTGGTGGAAACAAATTTCCACTCAGCCCATTTGTAGCTCAACTCCTCACTAGGAGTAGGAGAAGGAATTAAAAAGAAAACTTCACATCCAAGCAACCACTTGACTCATTCGGTCGGTGATTTACATATTACTCTCACAAGCTTGTTCCGCCACTCAAAAGTCAAATCTGCTCTCTAACCTTTCGCCCGTCACCAGAACGAGGAAAAAACGGGAAATTTATGTGTAAACACTAGATGAGCAGCAGCCAAAAAAAAAAAAGAACCGTGGAGATCCTTTACCACAACCAGAAGACCGAAACAAAATTCCGAAACCTTTATGAAACTTGACTCCTCACACACTCGAACCGACCGCTCAAATCTCGGCTTTCGGCGGGTCACCAGCCAAAAATGAGAGAAAAACCATTTCCTGTCTGACATGATGAGGTTGGTTTCATCGTTGCAGTTGGTAAAGCTCCCTTCTTCTGGGATCGTTATTAATGATCCCGAAAAGGTTGCTGGATCGAAGCACTTCAGAAGAGGAGAAGAATGCCGTGCATCATTGCATGGCAAACTGCGATGCGGTTAGTATCCTTTCCTGAGCGGACATTGAAGATTTTTTTTTCTTGCTTTGTTTTTGCTTGATTGAGCATGAGTAATTTTGGCAGCAAACGGATGGCTACTTTGTTGTTGAGACAGGAGTAGCCAGTGTTGATTAACGCAGTTTGGTGGGTTTTTCGGGCGGTTGATAGAATATGTGATTGAAATGAAATTGAGGTTGAATCATTTAGTAACGCATCGAAATGAATGTATGAGTACCCATGCCAAGGCACAAACCATATTCAAATTGGTGCATAGTTCATGGCAGTTGTATTTGAGCAGTCTTTTTGGTTAAGGTTGTAAGATAATATAGTTTTATTAGATTGATAGTTTGAAAGTACTTCAAGCAACCTCCAAAAAACTGCATCATTAATAAATGTAACTCTACTTATAAGTTTTAAAAGAACATTGCATCCAAGCCATCGATTCAAAAACAGCCTTAAACTTGAACAAAATTTAATAATGCTGTATTACATTCTTCGTGAAAATAAATTCATGGAATAAATGCTACCTCGATTGATTCTTTATTAATATGACTGATGATTTCTGAGGTATTGAGGCACCTTTTCCTCTTTGGAAAACTGAAGCATTTCACACTGTTACTGATTATTCCATTTTCATTATGGCAACGCAAAAAATTTCGAAACCCGGATAAAAATAACCATACAATTACTATACAATAATATAAAAGAACATAATAAACTATTCTCGATCATGAATCTTATTGTTCATGAATAAGATAAATGAAGAATGCATATTGTCATTGCAATAGATTTACTATTCACTCCATATGTTAGGATTTGCAACAATTGTGAAACAATACAATTAATAGTAATTGACCCAAATTTGTTCAGAAAAAAATGATTTTTCTATAGTTTAGATACATAACAATCTCTATTGTCGATGTTTCAATTAACATTAGATTCTATTGATTCAATACCTCCTATTGTCATCTTATCGTTCTGAACAATGCTATTTATTGTACAACTATGGATTTTGTTGTATGGTTACAATGCAGTTAATTGTAGACCTATGAGAATTTTTTCGAAAACAACAATTTGTCGAGTGCTCAAAACCTACAAGCAAACCCTGAGTTTGGAAAGGAATCAGTGGACCTACGAGAAAACTGGTAACCATGGATCGTCAGCTGCGCAGCAAGGTGTTGAGGAGCGTCAAGGCAACTCTGGCCTTTCGATCCGAGATGTGGCCAGAAGGTACAACACCAACTTTTTTACGGTGCGGAACGTCCTTGCCAGGGAAGGATACAAGTCGTACACAGCCATTAAACATCCGAACCGGCACATGAAGTAGAATTCCAAGGCTCTTGTACGACCGTGTTTTGACGAAACACATGGACTGCACTTTGATCGATGACGAAACATACGTCAAACTCGATTTTATGCAGCTTCCCAGTCCGAAGTTTTACATCACTTGCCGGGAAGATTCAAGTTCGTATTTGCCGACAAGTTCGCAAAAAAGGCCATGCAATTTGTAGTTGTGGCCTGAAAACGGAACCATTCGTCACTTCCTCGACGATGACATCCCAAGTTTACATCGAAGAATGCCTGAAAAAGCGTGTATTGTCGTTCATCCGCAAGCATAGAGGCAAAGTTATCTTTTGGTCCGAGTTGGTCAGCTGCCACTACTCCAAGGTGGTTCTGGGGTGGTATGCTGCCAACAAAATTGATGTTGTCCCCAAGCTAATGAATCTTTCGAATTGCCAGGAATTTTGACCAATCGAAAAATACTGGGCTATTTCAAAGCAGGAATTCCGACGAAGTGGCGTGCAGATTTCATGCCTGTTTCCACTGTGCGGGCGCTGATGGGCTCCATCAAGCGGAAGGATCGAGATTTCGTTTGAACTGGAGAAATGTTACCATCTAATGCTGTAACTTTGAAGTGTTAATAAAAGTACTGTAAAGCATCCATTAATAGACTATATAAACTTATTGAATCACGAATTACAGGTCTTTTTGTGCGAGCCAATTCACTTAAAGTCAGCCTTTACAACGCTCATGTTTCGCAGCATGATGCTTTAAATCTGCCGGTTGTAATTAAATTATGCTTGAGAAAAAAATGAAGAAAATCAATCGAAGTTTAAAGAAAATAAACACTGAGAATAAAAAATCATCTCTTAACGGCGGATCAAGACTATCTTATGAAAATGGCGTATTTAAAAAAAAAACAAATGAAACTGTTACTTGACCATTTCACAGAGTGGTGTTCTGCCAAACATCCTGCAGCCCAAGAAGACTGAGAAGAAAATTTCAATCGCGTACCACGTTCCCTCCGTAAACAAATAAAATTCGTCTTTGTCAGGACGACCAAATGAATTTAACTAGAAAATAAGAAGAATGATTAGTAATTTCCATTTAATTCCAACTACCTTTATTGCTTATTTTGACAGATACGCGTATTTTCTTTCGTATTAGTACACGACACTGAAGAAGTCTGCACAGTGTAGACGAAATACGCGTATCTGTCAAGATAAGCAATAAAGGTAGTTGGAATTAAATGGAAATTACTAATCATTCTTCTTATTTTCTAGTTACAGGTATTCCACTAAACAGCTCACACTCTCCATAATTCAAATGAATTTGCACCAAAAAAAAAAGAATATTATTAAAAATTTTTTTTAACCTCATCAATTTTTATTCCCCCCCCCCCCCCCAAAAAGAGTTTGTTAAAAACCCCCCTTCCAGAAAAAAACAACCAATTTTTTTTTAATTCCCTACACAAAAATCTTTCTCCCCCCTTTAACCATAACAAACACCCCCGACAATCAAAAAAAAAAAAAAAAAAAAATAATTACACCCGAACCGCCACACCACAGACCGACCATGTGTACACATATTCACATATTCAGTGTAGGGGATAGGTTAGGTTCGTTGTAGTTCCTAGCAGTCTTGATAAAAGTCATACTCGTTAGGTTCAAAGACGTGGGTTTTCAGGCAACATAACATTGACTACCTATAAGTTCCATGAGAAAATAAAATGATTACAAACGTAATCAGAAGAATGAACGTTCGATTTTCAAAATGCTTTGATATTCATTTATGTAAACAGGTTCATTTTCAATATGAATTTCGAAATGTCAGAAATGAAATTCAATAAACCACAATGAATATCAATTACCCGTCGGGATCGGAAAATATGCAAGGGCAGCCTAGTCCGGGGTATTCTTGTTCAAAATTGCTAGCATCTATTCTTCTGGGACGATGATGATGGCCCTGGTTGTACCATTTTCGAATTAGGATTCAAAATCACTTAATAATTTAAAAAAATCATCACAAGAGATGATATTCAGATTTCGTCTAATGAAATTCATGCTTGCCAATTGATAATCAAAACAACAGTGACAGCAGATTTTTGACCCGCACTTAGAACCGACTTCATTCGTTGCAGCAAAGAAAATTCAGTTGGCATGGAAGTGACAGCGGTAACCATGAAAAACCGGGAAAGTAAACATCATCATTACACTTGGATAAAATCATTTTCACTTCTCATTGATATTTTATGAAAATCCAAGGCACTGGTTCCTAGTTCTACATAGGTACATAATAGATTAGTTACAGATAATAGATTAGGTTGGTTGCTGGTAGTTATCAAATGTGAGCTCTAATTTTTCTGATCAATATTGCTCTAATTATTTTGCAGTTTCAGAAGTAAGTGTGTCCATATCTCAACTCTCTTTGGATGGGGTTTTGTGAAGGGTCGTTTTTCTTTTGTCGAGTTGAGCAGATGCGAATTTAACCCATTGTCATGACAATGAAAAGTAATTATTTTTATGTGGCACTGTCAATATAATTTTTTTTAACAATTTAATATAATCTTTATTTTACTCGTGTTCTTTTACATATCTTTGTTTTCAAGTGATTTATATACATTTTCAGCCTTTAATTTTGTTGTTGACATGCATGATGTTTGTATGTTTTACAAGTGTGTGTGTGTTTTTGTGTTTGCACGGCAAACTTAGTTTTAATTTGATAAACCTAATAATTTTAAAAATGTTCTATTATTCGGCAATCGCTCGGATGAGTGGACTCTCGGAATGACGGCAGTTCTCTATAAACGTATCTATAGATACCTCGATGCGCTCTTGCACTGATTTGAAATCAGCGACACGATGTAGCTCGGTGGTTCTTGTTCTGGGAGCGGCGACGAGAATTAATCGGAGCAAGCAATTTTGGACGACTTGAAGCTTCTGGATGTGGGTTACTGCGCAAGTCCTCCATGGCGTGGCGTAGTTCACCACCGGGGCGATAATTGCCTTGAAGACGGCAAGTTGGTTGCGCTCCGATAGCCTGGACCGTCGATTTATCAGCGGATAAAGCGCTTTGAGGAGACCAATACATTTATTCCGCAGGTTGTCGGTGTGAGCACGTTAGTTCCTCTTGTTCTCGATGGTGGCACCAAGATATTGCATGAAGCAATCGGGTGGAGGTAGAAATTTTGGCGATGGTCGATGTCGGAACAGGATAGCTTGGGTCTTTCCTTCGTTGACTTTAATCTTCCAGCTGCTGAGGTATGACACACACACGGTCACCCCTTGTTGTAACCGGGACCTGTAGTTTTGTGGCATCCGACCGTTGGCCACTATTACACTGTCTTCCGCGTACTGTGCCAGACATAGCGTTGCTTAAAAAGCCGCGTCCCGGAGAAAATGGCCAAATCAATCACCCACGTCATCTTCGTGGTCAAGTCGTTAGCGGCGTCACCCGTCTTTCAAGCGATTGACATGAAGTGAGGGTTTTATTCCCGCTCTAGTCAGTGGAACTTTTCGCGAAACGAAAATGTCCATAATGGTCTACTGGGTGTTAGGTTAGTTGTTCGTTGTAATTCGCTCTTTGTTTAGTGTAAATTTAAACACAGGACCCATTTAACACTTACAAGCACGTTGGACATTCAACAAACAAAATAGTACTAACAGCTAATTCGAGGCGAACTGCAGTTTCTGTAAATGTTCGTGAAGAACCAATAGTAAAGCCTCACACACTAATAACCCAAGTAACAATTTTAGTTTTATTCCAGCCGTATAGCACTCCTCCGGCTTTGTTGATAAAACTACATTCAAAACTGTTTTGTCTACCAACACCTCCTCTATGCTTCTTTAAAGCCGAAATTTGTACAAAATGGCCCACTCTATAGACGGTTGTGAAAACAAGTTAATAAAACCTTTATAAGAACATAAGGATTTTGAAAATGTTCTAGTGAAAGATGTTATGACCACTTGAGAACCTTCATAAAACCTATTGGCTGCCATTAAAACCAAAATGTGGCTAAATGGCCACAGATGTCAAACTTCACTGTGAAATCGAGGATGGTTTTTGTTGTTCTGGTTTGTTCGATTCTCTGCTCTTCTGATTCATTTAGCAGTCAATAAAAAGGTCTAGTGTTATAGGAAATTTGGGTTGATAGCAAAATATCCAAAACAAATTGTGTTTTCTACAGCGTATTATGCTCCAAATTATATGCGCAACTATTTTTATGGTGAATATTGGCTCGGTAAGAGCCAAAAATTAATGCGCCTCGGAAATTATGCGAATTTACAACAACATAAATCAAATTTAGACAAATATTTTCGATAAACTAGTTATGAATTTCCTGAAAAAAAGCTTAGAATTGGATGAGATGATTAAAAGAATGCCGAAAGTAGTCTTTGATCAACAGTTTATTTGCAAACCATTGAAAATTTGATGCAGTTATTTCTCCACATTTCAATTATTTCTTATATTTCAATATGGCGATTGGAATAAAATCACAGTTTTGCCATAAAGCCAATTTTTCTTCCCAATGACTACTATAAAACTATTTGGTCTTATGGTGACTTCTTTCAATGCCAATTTGCCGTTTAATGCATTTACTGGAGGCAAAATGGTTTTAAAATGCTTTTTCAACTGACCATCATAATATAAAATCAATGAGACCTAAAACGGCATTTCAATACAGCATTTTACGAGTTCATAAAGTCGAAATAAAACCTCTGATAGGAGTAAAAGGAAGTTGAGAAACAAGGTTTTAAGATCGTTGTAAACAAGCTGTGTAGGTTCTCATAAACCTGACTAAAATATGAAACCTATTGGCACTTCTTGGTGTCATAATAAAACCAAATTGATTTCTAGTGGCTTTGATAAAACCTTAATAAAACTTAATAAAGCAGGATGGTTTTGGCAATGTTACTTGGGAACATAGGGTTTCATAGTTCTTCTTTTTTTTAGCATTTCAAGCTTATTGTTTTCACAATTAGCTTATTGCTTGCTCTCAACTTAGAGTTCTAAATGGCAAGTACAATCATACGCTATGCCCAGGGAGTCGAGAAATTTTCCTTAACGAAAAATTCCTAGACCAGACCGGGAATTGAACCCAGCCACCTCCAGCATGGTGTTGCTTTATAGCTGCGCCTTTACCGACCGAGCTAAGGGAGACTTTCATAGTTCTTTAGACTGAATAAAATACAGTAGAAATTTATTAATTCGATGAAATCAATTGCTTCACATCAACAAGTAGTTGTACGTCAACTTTGCAGTTATAGGTATCACTGACATAACTCACCCTTTCGTTTTTTCCTGGAAATACTCCATATGAATTGTCATCAGAATTGTTCGGAAATTTTCTTGATGAGTTGTCAATCAAGGCATAAATTCTATTGAAAATTGTTTCACAATAAATTGATACATCATCAGAACATTGGAAGCTGCTAAACAAAATATTAGGATAAGTTCCAGACTGTCATTGAGACAATTCAAATTTGTTTTTCAAACTGTTCAATCTGTGAGGTAATCTTTATTTCCTCATGAATTCCACACAATGATCATTGAACACTAAACAGCAAGACATGTCCACAAACCCCTCACGTCGGGAACCATCAGCAACAAAAAAAGCTACTAAACATGTCCTACTTCCAAACCGTTACGCAATGTATCCATTATCATATCCATCTGTTAACCGATTAACCGATGCATCCTTCCAGAGCCGGGAGCGCCTCACTCACTTCAAGGAGCAAACATTTGGTTTACCCGTCTTTCTGGAAACCGTGGGAAAGTCGGCTCGTCCTGACGAAGCGTATTCTGATGTAAATAAACAAACCAAGGAAGAACTTGAACATCGACCGTAAAACAGAAATCTGGTAGGCATAGGCAACCACATGTTCAAATAATCCTACCAGGCCTCCTAGGCGTAGCGGAGCAACTAAGAAAAAATCCTTTGCCTCTATCGTGTCCTTCCCCTCAACCTAGAAAAGTGTCACTGACTTGCTCACGAAGTGCCACATCACAGAACCAAAAAAATAAGCGCTCACCATACATGAACGAACAGGAAAGGATATTATTACACATGATTTAAATGCTTGAACCGGAGAGGTACTTGAAATGCGGGTGGAACACGTGCATTTTTCTAAAAGGGTGAAGAAGGATGGGAAAATTTCTCAGGAAATGATCTCCAACTAATCGAAGATTGTCACGGAATACATAATAAAATAAAACACACGCACACACACATTTGAAGTGCAGGCAAACGGGAGCAGCCGCAATGAACACAACAATCGTGATGAAACGTAATCGGTTAAATTAGTGCACTACAGTTTTATTATTATGGTATGTGACGGATTCGAGTGGCGCACCCCTAGGAACTGATGTCGCCGTCGTTGTCATGGTTGCGAAAACATATCCAAGTAACGAGAGCCGGTCGGGTCGATTAGCAGCCCAGAGAAAGGAAGGAAGATAAAAGGGAAGAAGTAAACGCGCTAAACGACATATTCAGTTTGATTGGCTCAATTGAAGTTGCTTGAACTGTGAACTGTACGATATCGCGAGCGTGGTTTCGATTGGCTTTGTTCCACTCGATCCGTCATCTTCCAAACAAGTGGACGTGTGGTTAGTGGTGATGGGAATCTGTTGGTGGAATTTTAAACCAACTTCCCCGTTTTCTTCCCATGATCTCGCTGCTTCCTTGTTTGCCTCTTTGGCTGAAAACAAAAATCATCAGATTCCAGCGGATCTCATCCGTATGAGCCACACAATTGTGCATACCACCGACCAAAGATGGTGATGAAAGTAAAATTTATTTGAATTTATTATTATTGTTATTATCGCTACTTTTCAGATCGTTGTCTTATTTAGAACATTTCACCCAGAACGGCCAGTGAAGCGAAGTGAGAATCGTCCGTCGCTTCTGTTTCGAGAGCTTACGGGGACACATATGTTTATTCACAATGTGCACGGTGGGTGGTGTGGTGTTGACGGATGGGGACGAATTGAGATAATTCGGAAGCGCAGCATATTCAACGATGAAAGACATTTTTCGACACTAATTGGCTGAGGAATGTTTCGGAACGGGTTGGTGTTATTTGTTCTTGGCCTTTTATCATTGAGAAGAGCGGATATCAGTAATGCTGCTAGGGCAAAGTTGGGATTGATGTGATCTTACTACAGAGGTTGTATAAAGTATGTAAAACAAGTTTGTCCACCCCAAATTATCGTGTTTTTGTACAGCATATTGGTGTACTTTCATTCTTTTGTTATTATCCATCATTTGCGAAACGTTTTGGTCCAGTAATTTCCATGTTTGTCAAATACTGAGTTGAAATTATTATTATTATTGTGTAGTGTATCGGGAAAAATAACCAAAATTTACCTAAAAGAATTTAGTCGTGTATGTGTACCAAAGTAACATTTTAAGTTTTTTGAATTCCTACAAGGGTATTATAAATCGACATCCATGAAATCCTAGTCAAGGCATATGTGTCTAGATTGCTTTCCAAAAGCACTCAAAACAGTTTTATTCATATTATAGAAATCAATTATAGAAGTCGAGTTGAGCAACTCGACTCGACACTTGTCACTGTCGAGTCGAGCAAGAGTGTGCATTACAGAAGCCGACTGAATCTGATCGGGTCGGCAACCGAACTCGACTGCTAACTGTAGTGTTGAAATTTTTCACAATGTCATGGAAATATTACAGCATGCATTGTTCTGGCAGCACGGACGATGACAACCAACTGTGCGCAATGCAGAATCCAGCTAGGCGATACGTTGACAGCCATCGGTACAATGACCATTGTATAGTGCAAACGGATGAAGTGTGTGAACGTCGACGTAAAAAATAATTTAAAATAAAAAAAAAAAATATAAAAAAAATAAAATTTATATATATAAATGGTGGGAAAATAATTTTTTTTTTTTTTTTTTTTTTTTTTTTTTTTTTTTTTTATTATTTTTTTTTTTTTCTAAAAATTTTTTTTTTTTTGTGCCCCCCCCCCCCCCCCCCAACAATATACGAGGGGTTTTGTTAACCCAGATATTTTTTAAAGAATATTAATAATAAAAATTTTTTTCCCCCCCGCGCCCCCGGCCCCCCGTGTTTTTCGGGCCTCCCGGGAGGAAAACCAAAATATATAAAAAAACACACCCCTTTTTTCCCCCAACATATAAAAAAATTTTTCACCCTTTTTTTTTCCCCTTCACAAACCTCCTGAAGATTTTTTTTACTTGCCCCAACATGCATAGTTCAGGACTTTCATCAATATAGCTGTCATTTTTGGCAGTCGAAGAAAAGTATTGATGTTTTTCATTCTTGTTTTGTGAATTACACTAATGTTTTTGCAATGCTGTTACAAAGTTGCTATTTGAAGTATTTTCCGAGGAATTATTTAATGTTCGGACAAGTGTCGGTATTTATTTCAAAGATGATGCAGAAGACGAGTTATTGTCTAGTTATCACCAACTAATTTATTGCCAGCAATATTTCTTTAAGCATTTAACCTTCTAAGGTTGTTGTATAGATATGCAGAGATCGACCTCACTTCAACGATATTATCTCAACGTTTTCTGACCTTCTGGTAAAGCATTCAAACTTTGTTCTCAGCTTCTAAAACCCTAAATGGAGGATTCTTTGAACTTTGGAATAAATCACGAACCTGTCTTTGATGTATTGATAAACGTCTTGAATTTTTTGTAATACTTCTCTGATAAACTTCAGGGAGGTTTTCGTACCGATCAAATCTCTCAAACGAGGTGAGATGGAAAGCAAGGTATTGTAATTGGTGTTTGTGTCCTAGCTCATAATACGATGCGAACGGTTATGAAGACGGTGGTTACCATATTTTAATGTTCTGTCATGAGCAATGAATATCATTATGGTAATATGAATTATTTTTGTACAGACTGTTTCATCGGTTCATCTCTTGAATTTCAGGGAAACTCACTCCTGATCTTCTGCAAAGCTCTTTGCTAAAATTCTGGAAAGTTTCCTGATGAACTTCTTAGCAGTCACTCCTGATTGTCTTGGAAATTCACATCTAATAACCCAACCTAACCTTCCAAAAACATTTGGTAAGTTTTTCTGTGAGCTTAGTTACTTTCTACCGTTCTAATAAGTCCAATCCTGAGGAAAATTTGTCCAAAACTTTGGGAAAGTTATCTCCAGAATTTTTTGGAAAATCTTCTTAAATTTTTTGGAAGTTTCTTCCAGAACTTCTGAAAAGTCATCTTCTGGACTTAAGGGAAGTTTACTTGTGAACTTCGGGGAAGTTTGTTCCTGAATTTCTGAGAAGTTTTTTCCCTCTCTGGTTAGTTTTTTCTTGAAATTCGGGAAGTTTTTCTCCTCAGCTTATTCATTCGAAACTTCTGATAAGTCCCATTTGAACTCCGAGGAAAATTGTATTGTAACTTTGAGAAAGTCCACTCCAGAATTTCTAAGAAAATATCCTTAAATTTGTTAGAAGTTTCTTCCTGAACTTCTCAGAAGTCCTCGTCTGAACTTTGGGATATTTTCTCCTTAACCTCGGGGAAGTTTGTTCCTGAACTTCTGAGAAATTCTTGCTCAAACTTTCAGGAGGTAACCCCCAATGCTTCGGGAAAATTTCTTTCTGTTCATTGGAGAGGTTTCTTCCTCAACTTCGAGAAATCCTGATTCTGAAACTCTGAAATTTTCTCTTCGAAACTTCGGGAAAGCTCTCTAGTACTTCTGGAAAGTTCCAACTAAACTTTTGGGATGTTTCTTCCGGAACTCTTGGGAAATCCTTTCCTGAACTTCAGAGATGTTCTCTCTTGAACTTCTAAGACGTATCGTCCTGAGTTTTGTGAA
The DNA here is from genome assembly GCA_024533555.2 of Aedes koreicus. Classification (NCBI taxonomy): domain Eukaryota; kingdom Metazoa; phylum Arthropoda; class Insecta; order Diptera; family Culicidae; genus Aedes; species Aedes koreicus. Next base: position 18,101 of record JAHHFK020005683.1, on the reverse strand, counting down.
AGTTTGTTCCTGAGTTTTTGAGAAATTATTGGTAGTGCGCTCCCTGGTTAGTTTCTTCTTGAAATTCGGGGAAGTTTTTTCCTGAACTTCTGGAAAGTTCCATCTTGAATTTTCTGGGAAGAAATCCAGAACCTCTGGAAAATTCCAAACTTCTAAGAAGTCCTCTTCCCTTAACTTCTTCCAGAAGCTCTCCTGATTTTCGAGGAAGTTCTCTCCTGAACTTCTGGGAAGTATGAACTTGAACTTCGGAGATGTTTGGTCCTGAATTCTTGCGAATATTTCTGGTTGAACTACTAAGGAGTGCTCCCTATACTTTTGAGAAGTTTCTGTCTGACCTTCGGAGAAGTTTATTTTTTCGATGAAGTCTCTTCCTGAACTTCTAGAAAGTATCTTCCTGAACTTTCTACGATGTGGATTTAGGCATTTAGAAGTACTTTAGAAAAAATCAGAGTTCTATAATTAATTTCAAAAGCTCATCACTTTTACATTTATTCTGAGTCTCCAATCGGCCACTCATTGAGCTGGAGAGTCAATGTTAGGATCACAAAAGAAATAGTATTCAAACGAGAAAATAAAATTTACTTGTAGTTATTCCGACCCAAAGCGCATTGGTGGTCCTCATAAATCGAGCTCTTGGTCAGTTTCCTACCACTATTGCTTAACATTAGCTTTGCTGGCTCCACACCACAAAAGCCTCTGGTGATGTCCACCTTATTTTTAATCAGTGCAATGAGCCAGTCAAACTGACGGTAATTTGTTTTCTTTTTAAATGGATTAAACATATTTTGCTAGAAGTAAATTGTTTTTCTGTTAAATCACCTGCAAAAAAATGGTTATTGTACTTCTCACCTTCCTCAGCCAATAACCACTAACCGATGAAAAACGCGTATCAAAACAAACTCTTACTCGACAAAATGTGACAGATCGGTCACTATGTAGTTTTCGAGCGGTCAATTGAGTCGACCAACTCGACAAAATTTCGTCGATCTCGACAACTGTAATAGCAAAATAGACCTGTCGAGCAAAGTGACGGTCGACTCGACTTCTATAAGGGCCGCCGCGGGGGGTTTTTTTTTTTTTTAAATGTGGGTGGTTTTTATATTTTTTTTTGTTTATAAAATAAAAATAAAATATTTTTATCGCTGTGATTTTTTTAAAAATTTTTTTTTTTATTAATTTTTGGTTATATTAAATACATAACAAAACAAACCAACCAAACCCAAATTTGACAATCATAATAATAACAACTGCCCCAACTACAATGAAAACCAATTTAAAACAATGTTGCTTCCGTGTTTCAAATCATTGGGAAAATAGAACAAAACTGTCGAGCAGTTTCAAATGTGTTGCAAAAATTTGCTCGAAAAGTAGAACTGCAACACAGCATTGGGAAAGGTTTGTTTCACTTCTAGTTATAAACTAAAACAGCCCATACAAAGTAGAACAGCGTTGGGAACGGCCTAATTGGCCCCATAATCGTATTCATGAATTTTCTTCCTTCTTTCCTTCTTCTTCCTTAGCGTTTGTGATTGTGATTTCATTGAGTTATATTGATGTTACACCAACCGATTTGCAACAAGTGTGCTGCTAGGTTTATTGCTTGATCTCAATTTAGTGTTCTAAAGTACCATTTTTTTTTGCCAGGTAGGTGTGCCAAATACAATCATACCCTATGCCCAGGGAGTCGAGAAATTTTCCTTGGCGAAAAATTACTAGACCAGACCGGGAATCGAATCCAGCCACCGCAGGCATGGTTTTTCTTTGTAGCCGTGCCTTTGCCGACTGAGCTAAGGGAGGAATTTTAATTAGCCTCAACAAATTCATTTCGACGATTAAAAACATCTGATTGAAGAAAAAATCTACCCATATCAAATAAAACGTCAGTATTATCTTAGTGAAATATTTATCATGATTTATCATAATTTAGTCTAGTCTCAACCCGTAGTGCTCAAATTTGAAATGCCAAATTAAATTAATTGAGTAAAATGCTAAATAAGAGCTGAACAACTAAGTGCGCCTTCGAAACATGTTGAACTTTCTAATTATTTTTTGTTTAGAAAAACTGGTATTCTTCGTTGAAGTTGAATGTTTTGCTTAATCATTCTCTTTTGATTCTTTTTTTTATTCCAATTAAACTGCCGTATAACATAAAGGTGTGTCAAAGAAAATATATCATGATGTATGGAAATTATAAACCTGCATGAAGATTGCAGTAAAAATGACAGCGGCATTAACATTTATTTTTCTGAGCAATTACTGAAAATGCTGTTTTGTTTTCATGAAACCATTTATAAGTAAATGATATTTTGATATGGCATTTATGAAAAAAAAAAGTTTGAGGCTAAACTGTTTCTTTGCAACGCTAGTTTGCTATTTGCAAGACCGTTTAGCCAACAATCAATATGTAACTAGAGATTTGAAAATGATTCACTGTTGTAGAGCCTCCTGGTCCCAAGTACACCTTGCAATACATTCTTGTGCTTTTGTGTTTCTGTTTTGATTCGCTGTGTTATTTTGTCAGAATACGTTACTAGGGGCGAATCATTAAGTTTGAGACCGAGCTTGGGACCGATGTGTTGGTCTAAATCCCAAACTGGCCATTACTTCACTGCCGTGAAACGCATATCAGTCCCATATGACTTTTCGGTGGTTTTGAGTTATGATTATCAATAGTTCTTATTATAGTTGTTCTTTAAGTTTTAATGAAAGACTTGGGTAGTTTGTTCTGCCGAAACATGAAAACAACATTGAGCTAGTTTGTCCCATCTTAATTGCATATCAGTCCCACCATACGATACAAGCCCTAATAACGCTCTTTCCTTAACGATCTACTCGGGGTTCATCCAAACCATGCATGGTATAGTTAATGCATTAGGGTTATCAAAGATTCATCACTAGCTACTGTCCGGTAATGAAAAATGTATGAATTTCGAAGATGCTCTTCTGTAAAACGATACCGGCTTCGTCTTTCAACGGTTACTCGGTAAACTCTCTTGTGTATGAAGCATTTCTGGCCGGCTGCGTCCAAGTCCCAAACGGATTTATTCTTATTATTACGTAAGACTCCATAAGACTTCCAACATCCGGATTTCTTTTTGGGTCCTCTTCCTCGAAGTTTTCCGTGTATCCGCATCATTTCCGTCAGCATCAAAACAGCTGCCAACCGAATCAAGATCTATCGTTGGTGGTGCTGTGATCTCCTCCGGAGGCCCGATAATGTTTTCCGTCGATTTGCTTCCGTTTTCTACTTGTCCAGAACTGGTCAAAACTGAGCATGAGCATGATTGACCGCCCGAGGTTGCTACTCCGTTGTTGCCAGATCAGCTGTATTTACACAGAGAACCAACAGATGATGCTTGGGACTAACATACATCCCAATTCCCAATCCCAATTTAAGGCAATACCGACGCCGGCCTCGCCCGAATGCAGGTCAAGTAGGGAATGGGTAGTTATTGGAAGCCGCGGAATCCACTGCACTTCCACGAGAAGGGATTTTAAATATTGCTGAAAAGCCGATTTTGACCGGTTTAAACCAACAGTGAGGATGCTATTGCGGCCACTCACAAAGTGTGATTGTGGTTTTTCATTGGGAAAACAAAGTGATATTTAATAATGCTGAAAAGCCGATTTGGACCGGTACAGTACAGTAAGGATGCTATCGGGGCCACTCACAAAATGTGATATTGGTTTTTCATTGGGAAACTAAGAGATGTTTTATAATGCTGGAAAGCTTGGAGCGATTTGGACCGATTTAAACCAACAGTAAGGATGCTATTGAGGCCACTCACAGAGTGTGATAGTGGTATTTCATTAGGAAAACAAGGTAATTCATCTCAACGCTTGAGTACCAACTTGGACCGATCTACACCAACAGTCCGGATGCCACTGGAGTCCCTTCCAAAATGAGACAGTGGTTTATTTGTTTCAAGATAGGGTGGCCCGACGTGTATGGTGAACGAATAACTTGGATCACAATTAATTATGTACCTCACCACCGGCCGATCTTACCCGGCAAACCACGACTTCTGATGCTCACTCGATAACTCGTTCAACAGAAGGCAACCGAAACAATAGACAAAACGCTACGCCCGATAACAAAATATTGCGGAACAAAGTATCGACACAACCGATTCAACTGATGGACGACGCAAACCTATTAAAAATAAATGTTACTAATATAGATACAAAGGGGAAACAATTACCTGTCTTGCTCCACGTTCTTGAAAGCACTTACTACCTCACGAGTCACCTATAAAGGGCGATACGGTCAAAATTTGGTCAATATCAACTTGACGTATTTCTTTCAATTTTGCATTTAAAAAACCTGAACACCCCTCATTTTGACGGTGTGTGTGTGTAGAATGTTGCTCCTATTTTGATTTTGGAATTCACTCTTCAGTTGTCAAAATGCCGTCCAAGCAAGAAGAGCAGCGTATCAAAATTTTGCTCGCGCATCGCGAAAATCCGAGCTACTCGCACACAAAGTTGGCAAAATCGCTAAAAGTTGCCAAATCAACCGTTACAAATGTAATTAAAGTGTTTGGGGAACGTTTGTCGACAGCCAGGAAGTCTGGATCGGGGGGAAATCGAAAACCGGAAGCCGCTGAGACGACAAAGAGAGTTGCCGGTAGTTTCAAGCGAAACCCTAACCTATCTCTCCGAGATGCCGCAAGTAAGCTGGGTGTATCGTCTACAACCGTGCATCGAGCCAAAAAACGAGCCGGACTATCGACTTACAAGAAGGTAGTGACTCCAAATCGCGATGATAAACAAAATACGACGGCCAAAGCGCGATCCCCGAGGCTGTACACGACGATGCTGACGAAGTTTGACTGCGTGGTAATGGACGACGAAACCTACGTCAAAGCCGACTACAAGCAGCTTCCGGGACAGGAGTTTTATACGGCAAAAGGAAGGGGAAAGGTAGCAGATATTTTCAAGCACACGAAACTGTCAAAGTTCGCAAAGAAATATCTGGTTTGGCAAGCCATCTGTACCTGTGGCTTGAAAAGCAGCATTTTCATAGCTTCCGGGACTGTCAACCAAGAAATTTACGTGAAAGAGTGTTTGAATAAACGTCTGCTGCCTTTCCTGAAGAAACACGGTTGTTCCATACTGTTTTGGCCGGATTTGGCATCTTGCCATTACGGTAAAAAGGCCATGGAGTGGTACGCCGCCAACAACGTGCAGGTGGTTCCCAAGGACAAGAACCCTCCCAACACGCCAGAGCTCCGCCCAATTGAGAAATACTGGGCTATTGTCAAGCGGAACCTAAAGAAGACCAAAAAACTGCTAAGGACGAGCAGCAGTTCAAGGCAAACTGGCTTTCTGCGGCGAAGAAGGTGGACAAGGTGGCTGTACAAAATCTGATGGCAGGGGTCAAGCGTAAGGCCCGGCAATTCGGATTTGGAAAAGCGGAACCCTTGCGCTGAACTGGCCGGCTTGACGTGCCGCAAGGGCTCAGTAGGGATCAAGACCCGAAGCTAAGAGTCAGTTCCTTTGTGGTTATATCACATTTATTAGCAGAGCAGCACATCGAAATTTTAGGTTCATTATATGCTTTATATCCCATGATTCCTTATATACTATACAATTTCAGATCATCCATGGATATCCCAAGTTTTGTAAAATAATTTTAAATCAATTTTTTTTTCGTGGCTATGATACATTGTCTTAGCTTTCAGGTTCATGGTACAATTGCAGCAGGACCACAATCTGCAGACATTTAAATAAAAATGAAATTATTATCATTTTATATTATAACATCCATGCATTACATTTTGTATGCTTTTTTATAAGTCATTTTCAGCTTCGCATATATGCATCCTTGTCAGTTATAGCTCATCTAACCTACGTTATGTATTTGAAAAGATAGAAAGGTTTTTGATGTTTTTTTTTTTTTTTTAGAAAAAATCATATTCGAAAAATTCTACTTAAAAAAAGCTCTTTCCTTCTTCATCAAAAATATATATTAATTTAAAACCTAGCAGTTTACAATCATTCATTTCCTATTTCACAGACATAAAGTATCATTTATGGGTCCAGATGAACAAGAGCTATCGAAAAATTCAATTTTTTATCTTTTTGTATGTTTGTTTTATTAAGATTCAGTTTTTGGATTCATACTCATATGAAATTTATTTCGCCTTATTATTAGCTGTTTTCAGTTTTTTTCCAATATTATTATGATATTAATACACATCTAATTTTTATTTTCAGTAACATACCAGTAGATGTCAGATACATCTTGTACCTACGTTTATTATGTTCTCTGACTATTATTGTGAAAACAAATTCTAATCTTAGTAGATCTTAATCCAATAGAAACTGCAACAGTGGAAGTCTTTCGATGAGTGGATGTTCAGCTTAGTTACGGATATATGTATTCTACTATAGTTTACTGGCCTGCTGGTTTTATTATTTTATATTATAACGTCAGTTTATTATTTTATGTTATGATATTAAATGATGTGACATAATTGCATTTAAATTCATTTCATTAAAATCACTATTTCCGATGAGACTCACTACATAAATTATTGCAAGGAAACGGAACAGCACATCGAAATTTTAGGTTTACTATTCTATTGTTATATAATTTCAGAGCATTCATAGGTATCCCAAGTTTTATGAGATAATTTAATATCAATTTTTTTCTCGCAGCTACATTGTCTAACTTTCAGGTCCACAAATGGAAGTGTTATTATCATTCTTATATTTATTCACTATATTATTTGTCATTTTAATATTCATTCACTATATTTTTATAATTATAATATTAATTCACAAGATTTTAAATATTACTATATGACACTGAATATATATTGGGAAAGGAGGGAGCATCAGGGTATCACTCAAGCTGGAATTGGACAATGGAGTGGTATGACAACCGGCGTCTAGGAGGGAACAAACAGTATCATTTTCTTTATCCTACCGATTCGATTGTGATGCTGTGAATTCTACTCCAACAGTTTCAGTGAGAGTGACGCGCCCTTCTTAACAAGCCATCCCGTAGAAAGCTTAATAAGTATTGCGAATTGGGTTATTCGATTTGTTGGATCGTATCGTTGGAAGGAGAATCTCATGTTCCCGCGGGTTTCGCGTAAGTGTCTCTGCTTACGGGTCCGCCCCACCGTTTTTGGCCCTTCATACAGCGTTACTGTGAATACAACCCGGCAACTCAATTTGATCTTGCTATTAAGTGGAGCTGCATACATGACAAGGTCTTAGAAGGGATGGTGGCTACCTTACATACATACATACAAATACCCCTCTGTTCCCACCTCCACACCCCCCACCACCCCCCCCCATTTTCACCCCCCCCCCCCTATTTCCTCCCCCCCCCCCCCCCTTTATTTTTCCAATTCAACCCTTTATATTATCTTGCTTCATGATCATTCTCACATATATCTTAACCGAGACATGGCTAGATTCTCGGACTGTTTCTAGTTATGTTTTTGGAGATGGTTACGAAGTTTTCCGCTGTGATCGGAACATAAACAACAGTAGGAAAATGACTGGCGGTGGTGTTCTCGTTGCAGTTAGTGTCAGGTTGAAAGCAAGTGCAGTTGAAGACGATTCCTGGATCACCGTAGAACAAGTTTGGGTAGCAATTCAGCTTGGAGGCCGTATGCTATTCCTTTGTGCGGTGTACATTCCTCCAGATCTAACTCGAGATTTAGACCTAATTGATGCGCACTGCCGATCTGTTTCTGCTATTTCGAATACGGTTGCCCTCCATGATGAAATGATTATTTTGGGAGACTTCAACCTAGCGGGCATTGCATGGACTCCAACTCACAGCGGCTTCCTCCGTCCCGACCATGAACGTTCCTCTTTCCACGCAGGGGCTATTCAGCTTCTGGACAGCTACAGTATCGCAACTTTATCCCAAGTTAATAACGTGGTGAATGAAAATAATCGCTCTCTAGATCTCTGCTTCGTGAGTGGCCGAGATATTGCTCCCGTCATCTCTACAGCTCCCGTGCCTCTAGTTAAGGATGTTCCTCACCATCCTTCTCTAATAGTTGCTGTCGAGGACGTTGTAGCTCGAGACTTCGTCGACACTCCTGCTACTGTGTCATATGACTTCCGTAGAGCCGACTATCGCAGTATTGGTGATGTTTTATCTAGTTTGGATTGGCAGAGCATTCTTGATTCGACCGACGTTAACATCGCTGCTCAAACTTTTTCCCACGTCTTGACTTATGTCATTGACAGACACGTCCCAAAAAAGATTGTTCAGACTGACTCTCGGGTCCCTTGGATGACGAACGCTCTTCGCTCGCTAAAACGGATTAAAAGAGCGGCTCTTAAAAGATTCACGAAACACCGCACCATGTCGCTTAAACGCCACTATAGCAGGCTCAACTACGAATATAAACGGATCAGTCGTGCGCATTTTCAACGTTATCTGAGTGGGGTTCAACGGCGTCTCAAATCTCATCCGAAATCTTTTTGGAGCTATGTTAATCAACAACGTAAGGAAGTGGGCTTACCTTCATCCATGTTCTATAATGGCGAGACTGCTGGCACTCAACAGGAAATTTGCGATCTGTTCTCGGTAAAATTTGCCAGTGTTTATGAAGACGAGAGACTAACCAGTCATTCTGTTCACGCTGCCGCCGACAATGTTCCCTTGGCAAATCAAACACTCAGCCTAGTTGATGTGGATTCAGAATCAATCTCGAACGCGGCATTACACCTTAAAACATCGCTTAAGCCCGGACCCGATGGGGTTCCGTCGGTTTTTCTGAAACAGAACATGGCTTGTCTTCTGTATCCATTTCATCAGATATTCCAGATGTCCCTCTCTAGCGGTACATTTCCTTATTGCTGGAAAATGGCGGACATGTTTCCGGTATATAAAAAAGGAAGCAAGCGGGACGTGAACAACTACCGAGGAATCACATCGTTAAGCGCTGAATCGAAGCTTTTTGAACTGGTCGTTAAGAACTCACTTTTTACACATTGCAAGCAGTTGTTAAGTGACGACCAGCACGGATTTTCACCAGGGCGTTCCACAACTACAAACCTATTGTGCCTTACGTCGTACATCACTGATGGTATGATCGCTCGATGCCAAACGGACGTGATCTACACAGATTTAACGGCAGCTTTCGACAAGTTGAATCATGATATCGCGATCGCTAAACTTGACAGACTAGGAGTTGGTGGTAATCTTTTAAGATGGTTTCGATCATATCTCACAGGGCGTCAATTGACAGTTGCCTTGGGTGACCTTCGTTCAAGGAGTTTCTGCGCCACGTCCGGGATACCGCAGGGTAGCCATCTGGGACCGTTGATATTTCTTTTATACTTCAACGACGTACACTATGTTATCGGAGGGCCCCGCCTGCCGTTTGCTGATGACCTGAAAATCTTTATGCGAATCTGTTCAACCGCCAGCTGTCTTTTACTCCAAGCGCAGGTTGATGCCTTTGCTGATTGGTGTACTCTAAATCGGTTGGTGGTCAACCCTGCCAAGTGCTCAGTGATAACCTTCTCACGTCAGAAACAACCAATTCTGTTCAACTACCATCTTCTCGGAACGACCATCGAACGAACGCAGTGCGTTAAAGACCTAGGTGTTCAGCTGGATTCGAAACTGACGTACACGCAACATTTATCGTATGTTGTTGACAAAGCTTCAAGGACACTCGGTTTTATATTCAAGGTTGCGAAGAACTTCAGCGACATTCACTGCCTAAAATCGCTCTATTATTCTCTCGTTCGTTCGACACTGGAGTACTGTTCAGCGGTCTGGAGTCCATGCTATGATAATGGCGCCGAGCGAATCGAATCTATTCAACGCCGTTTTCTTCGGTTCGCACTTCGTAGACTTCCTTGGAGCGACCCTTTTCGTCTTCCTAGCTACGAAAGTCGGTGTCAGTTGGTTGACATGGAGCCTCTGCGGGTCCGTAGAGATGTCTGTAGAGCTTTAACTGTTGCAGATGTGCTACAAGGAAGAATCGACTGCGGAAGGATCCTTCAACAGATTAGCATCAACGTACAGCCGAGGCCAATGCGTCACAACTCCATGCTCAGGCTTCCTTTTCGCCGCACCAACTATGGGTTGAATAGCGCTATTCACGGGTTGCAGCGAACCTTCAATAGGGTGGCGTCCATTTTCGATTTCCATCTGACGCGGAACGCACTTCGTCGGAGATTTTCTACCGTTTTTAGATCAATTGACGCACGTAGTTAAGATAGTGTATAGCTTTAATTATTTTATTTTTACTTATTTATGTTTGTGTCTTGACTCCACTTAAGAGGTTATGTACTCGTTTCTTATTGTAATTTTTTCCTATTTAACATCATTAGGACCTAAACTTGGTCTGTTGATGTATACTTCTAATAAACAAACAATAAACAAACAATTAGTTCTCGGGTTATGATGAAATTTATGTCTCATTTGTACGAGAGCGCCCCTTCCTGAGAGAGAAGGGGTCTCAAACAATCATAAGAACCTTTCCCAGCCCCAAAAACTCCTTCATATAAATTTTCACGTTGGTCGGTTCAGAACTTTCCGAGTCTATAAGGGTCTGACAGACAGACAGACAGAAATTCATGTTTATGTATATAGAAATCTAGCCTCCAAAAACCTCCATATGCTAAAAGTGGTTTCATTTACTTGATTAGTTCTCGAGTTATGCAGAAATTTTCTTTTTATTTGTATGGGAGCCCCCCCCCCTTCAAAATGGGGAGGGGTATTGAACTGACATAGAAACATTTGTTGCCTCCAAAAACCTCAACATGCCAAATGCCAAATTTGGTTTCATTTGCTTCATTGGCTCTCGAGTTTATGTTTCATTTTTATGGGAGTCTCCCCTTCCAGAAGGCGGAGGGGTCTCAAACCACATTAGAAACATTAATTTCTCTCAAAAACCTCCACATGCCAAATTTGGTTCCATTTGCTTTAATTTTTATCGAGTTATGCAGAAATTCGTGTTTCATTTGTATGAGAGACCCCTCTTTCAGTGAGCGGAGGAGTCTCAAACTACAATAGAATCATTTTTTGCCTTCGAAAACCTCCATATGCCAAATTGTGTTCCATTAACTTGAGAAGTTCTCGAGTTATTCAGAAATTTGTGTTTCATTTGTATATGAGCCCTCCTTTCAGAGAAGGGAGGGGCTTGAGTCAACTTAGAAACATTTCTTGCCTTCAAAAACCTCCACCTGCCAAATTTGGTTCCATATGCTTGATTAGTTCTCGAGTTATGCACAAATTTGTGTTTCATTAGTATGAAAGCCCCCTCTTACAGAGGGCGGAGGGGTCTTGAGTTACCTTAGAAACATTTCTTGCCTTCAAAAACCTCTACCTGCCAAATTTGGTTCCATTTACTTGATTAGTTCTCGAGCTATGCAGAAACTTGTGTTTCATTTGTATGGGAGCCTCCCTTTCTAGAGAGGGGAGGGGTATTGAACTACCATAGAAACATTTCTTGTTTCCGAAAACTTCCGCATGCTAAATTTGGGTTCCTTTGCTTGATCAGTTCTCGAGTTATGCAGAAATATGTGTTTCATTTGTATGGGAGCCCCCCCGTTTCAGAGGAGGGAGGGGTCTCTTACTATCTTAAGAACCTTCTCCGGCTCCAAAAACCCCTGCATACATCATGTGTCATGCATACATGACACATCACAATAGACAATATTGTGATGGAGCACGGACGTTAGGTTACTAGATGTATGAAAAATACTCTATATCTTATTTAGGATTATATCTGAAAAATCCCAATTTGGCCAACACCCACCAGAACTGGTCAAAACTGATGAGTTGTTGAAAAAGCAATTTTTCGATTTCAATTTCCACCTCCATCTTCTCAACGTCCGGTCGAATAATGTGCGACATATTCTTTCCTTCCGGATCTCGGCCAGTATCTGGTTGGGACGCTTTTCCGCCAAATGCAACTGCAAAATCCGTTGTCTTTTGAAATCCATATATTTTTAGGCACTTCCTTTCGACGTAATCTAGCGAACACTAGTTTGTTCACTTGACCAAAAGTTTCGTGCAGAAAGCCAAGAAACGAGCCGGGCTCCATTCATTCATAGTTCAGAAAGCTCCAAACCGCAATGAAAAACAGAAAAGGACAGCTAAAAGACGTGCGCGTAAGGTGTACACACAAATGTTGACGAAACCACACTGCTTCATCATGGATGATGACACACACGTAAAAGCGGACTTTAAACAAATTCCCGGCAACCAGTATGTGACTGAGAAAGACAAGTTTGATGTTCCAGGGTCTCGCAAGTGTCAAAGTTCCCCAAGAAATTCATAATTTGGCAGGGGATTTGTTCGTGTGGTAAACGGAGCAAGCCTTTCGTGACAACTTCAACTGTAAATGGTCAAGTATACATGAATGAATGCCTGAAAAAACGACTGCTTCCGTTTCTCAAAACACACAACGTTCCTACAATTTTTTGGCCGGACCTGGCCTCTTGTCACTACTCCAAGGATGTTCTGGAGTGGTACAAGACGAATTTTGTCAATTTCGTGCCGAAGGATCTTAATCCCCAAACTCTCCAGAGTTGCGGCCAATTGAAAAATATTGGACTATAATGAAGCACGAACTTCGTAAGCATCACAGGAACAGAACAGGAAATGTTACAGTCATGGTTGAAAGCGGAAAAAAATGTCGGTTCAAGCGTTGTACAAAATCTTATGCGTGGTATTAAGAAGAAAATTTGGGCTTTTGGATTTGGTAAAGAAATACAGTGAAATAAAAATACCTAAACCAAGATTATACATTGTATTTTATTCCCTGAATATTTCATGACAATCGGTTGAGAGACTTGTTGTTGAGGACGAGTTTAAAGTGATGCAATTATACTGTTGATACCCTGTAACAATCGATTGCCTACGGCTTCAATAGTATGGTATTATAACGAATAGTTAGAAGGATGAGAACAAAAAATTTGATTTTCTCATGAAAATTTACTGATAAAACTTCAAAGGGCTAGTGCAGTTCTACTTCCTAACCAAATGAGCTCAAATTTGTGGAGAAGATTCATCTGAATTAGAATTGATTGAATTCGGTGGAGCAGAAACGATTCCCTGAACCACCATAATACACAAATATACACCCACATACTTAAAGACATTTTGCGAACTCGTCGGGATGAGTCGAATAGTATGTGACACTTGGCCATGCGGGCATTGGAAGGTCGGATTTTCAAGCGGTCACAATACCCTTCTTTGTATGAAAGGGGGTAAAACGATTTTCTTTTCGGAAACATTCAGCGCAACGAACTAATTCAGCAACACCATTCCGAGCTAGCGAAAGCCCAGAAATATCTGAACAAGAAAAGGAAAAACCCAGCTTCATAAGCCCCCCAATCGCTCAGAGCCGCAATTGACGGAAAAGTTCAACTTCACGCTGCTCCACAGACACAGTAACACACAACATTTTTGCAACCAACCCTTCTCCTAGCTGTCACACCCCACAAATGGAACCGGGTGTTGTATTTTTCTTCTTCTTTCTCTCACTTTTTTTTGGATTTGATCACCGCAGGAAGATGAGCTTGTGCAAGCAAGCGATCGACGCTGGCTGCTGCGAGGGGTGGAACGAAGCTGCGCGAGACCTTATGTCAGCAGCGCGCCGCTATGCTATGAGGTAATAATGCTACACAGTCATCGAAGTTGGCATCGACGGTGGCATCGTTCGTCGTCATTTTCGCGTCTTCATGGTTGCCTTCGATGGCGTTAGGAAAAATGAGCACACCGATGCAACTGCAACAGCTGAGGTGAATAGAATGTTCACGTGACGCCTTGAACCCCGTCAGACGGTCATGGCACTTTCACCTTTATTTTCCTTCAAATACGAAATCCATTTCTAGCAAATAAAACATAGCAAAGAATCCGATTCTAGTCAGAAAGTTTCCCAACCTGAGACGATTGACCCGAAATTCCACGAATCGGTGCGAGCTCATTTCTGTATTTGGTATGCAAAAGGTGTTATTTCCTGTACCCCCCAAAGCACTGAGACATCATCATCATTCTCACATCGATTCTTCTTTCCCTCTATCGAACGCCAATTCCGTATACGACGGACGCGACTCGTGCGGTCATTCTCACATTCCAGCGGGCCCCTCGCATGTTGGTCATTGGTCTTGCGATCGTTCGTTTACAGGCTGACAAGTGCGAATTATCATTTCCATGAGAAAATCAAACGGTTGTAAACAATTGCTTCGGTTGCCGCTGGAGACGAGAGGTCCGATCGTTTGGCAAAAAAATATCGATGACGGACGACGCTCGTCAGTCTTGGCAATTTTAGGGAGGGAAGGTCGCGCGCCGTCGTCTCTAAGCATTGAATATTATGCCAACAAATTCCAAGAACCCGATCCCGTCTCCTCCTATAGTAGGCAGTGCGTACGTTGCTCGGAGTCGGGAAGAAGTGTATTTACCCATAGCCAACTTGGTTATTCATGTTGCGTGCGCTTTCTCGGGAATTTCTCGATTGTTTAACGGCCATTATCGGCTGGGAATCAGATTTACCCCGTGTAGTATTGGCTGTTGTTGTCGAGTCCGACGTCTATTCAAATGTAAACAATTGAATCGTTACGTCAATAACTGTACAACGGAGATTTACTGTACCGAGCACCTTTCGCCAAAATAAGTTCAAGTATCGCTGGCAAATTGAGACCAGAACATATATTTCAAGATGCGGCCTTGGATCCGGTCGGAGATGGAAATATGAACTTACAGGACCAAGAGCGGGGTAGGAGCTAAGTGCGTGTTTGAGCAAATACCGCGCAGAGGTCTGTTTACCAATAGAGTAAACAAGTTTGCCTCATTCTCATCACGATATTCTTGCGGAAACTTTACAAACTCTCATCCGATTTTTACGATCCCCTGCAGGGCGGTTAGCCTTTCATTTATCTCGTGCCTCTTCCCTGTTAGGATGCAGATATGAAGCGGCTATGTGCAACACGTGCGCTCGCAGTATGTCATGCACTCGTATTCGGATAAAAACAAAACCAGGCTGCTGCACTGAACCGGATAATTTGACTAGTGCCCAACTGTTTCTTGGGACTTGGGAACGGGAAGTCATTATTTAGCAACAAGTTTTATGTTGTTTACCCAACGTCAGTGGTTGTATTTATATTTTTGCCGGTAATTAGAAGAAAATAACTGCAAATTGGAAAGTAAACATAAATTCTTCTTGCGATTGTTATGCTATTAATAGTTGTGTACGGGGTATCGACTTACTATGAACAAAGTCTGGAAATTCGGGAATTATTATGGAAATTTATTTTAAATGGGAAACCATAAAATTATCTTGAAAAAGACATCAGCATTAGACAATGGTCTTAGTACCACTGTATCATGTTGGCTAATAAATTAAGTTATTAATGTGTTGAATTTTATATCATCAAGGAAGGTTCTTGATTAAAATAGAGCTGATCGTTTATATGCATACAATATGTAAAAATATTTCAGAAAGCTACTTACAGTCATAGCTTTTTAAGAGAAAAAGTGGTTGGCACTATTAATTTCAACACAACATATTCGACAAGGACATCCCACAGAATGAACACAAAAAAATTTTGAATTTATTTTTTTATTATAAATTAATTTATTTTAAAGGCAAAAAGAGACACACACTTTTTAAAAAACCCAACAACGTGAGTCTAACGGGTATTTTGTTCCAAAAAGAGTACGGTGGTCAAAAACCCCAAAAGGTGACGATTCCGGAGCTGACGAACTGGTGCATGTAACCGAACATTCTCAAGAATGCTGCTACAATCGATGTTGCACATGACCACGTCGAAGACAAACAGCCGTTGAAGCATCACTCGGCGACTCGATAACGGCTGAATATTTAGCAGCGCACATCGATCTTCATATGGCGGCAGATTGATAGGATCGTTCCAGCACGCTGCGAACGCGGCATACAGTGACTTAAGTGCATGCACATCATCGAAGTGGGCGGTGTTACGCTTTAAGAAACCGAGCATGCGTTTGCTTTCGCGATTGTTGCGGAGATGTGCAATAGTTGAAACGAAGCTTCAGATCAGGTTTAACTCCTAGGTCGTTGATCGACGTGACCCTCTCCCAGTGATATGTCGTTTAAGCCGTAGTCGAACTACAGTGGAATGACAACGAGCAAAGTATCACTCTGCACTTACGATTCAGCTGCATTCCGTTTAAATCACATCATCTAGACATGTGCTAAATCGGCTTGTAAAGCACAGCAATCTACAAGCGATTTGATGACACGGAACATTCAAGTCATCCGCATAGAGCAATTTCCCGGAGTTGAGACCTTCACACAGATCGTTGATGAAGAGGATGAATATAAGAGGGCCAAGGTGGCTGCCAAGTGTCACATACCGGAGGGAATATCAAATAAGTCCGATCTAGCGTCGTGCACCTTGACAAAAGCTTTACGTGAAGACAAATACGATTGGAGCCACTGAATAATCCAAATCAAGAGGGCAATCCAAGGCGGTTCAGTTTTTCAATGGCCAGTTGATGAGGTACCTTGTCGAAAGCTTTTGAAAAGTCAATGTAAATGGCGTTGACCTGGCATCGCTTCTCGAACTCGTTGATCACAGTACCGGTGTAAGTCATGAGGTTCGAGGTCGTTGACCCTTTGACGAAGCCATGTTGATGCTCAGAGATCACTGACTGCACAACAGGGTTCATCGCGTCATGTAACAGCTTCTCGAAAACTTTCGCAAGGCAGTTGAGGATTGATATCGGTCGGTAGTTCTCAACGCTGTGTGGATAGGAGTGATTGATGCCAGCTTCCAAGCGTCAGAAAACATTCCTTCGGTCAAGGATCGATTGGAGATCGTAGCGATGGGACAAGACAGCGACTGAGCACACTGTTTGACGAAGACGATCGTCATTATTGAAAGTGATCAAAGGAAGATGAAGATTATACAACGGAAACCCTTCAAGTAATGCTGCGTCAGCGGAGGTGAGTTGTCGTCGTGTACGGAACGGAAAAACTCAGCAAAAAGATTTGCGGTAGAGACCGGTGAGCAAGAACTACGAGATTGGTACGTAACCTCAACGGGAACCCTGGTCGAGCTCTTTCGTTTGTTGATATAGGCCCAGAAAGATGAAGGGTCCGGTCGAAAATTCATTTGGATACGATCAATATACTCGCGGAAACGATCATCTTGCAGTGGGCGATACTCTTCTTCAGCAAACTTCAGAGCTCTCGTGTTCGTGGTAGTTTTGTTGCGAAAGAAACGTTTCGTAAGCGACTACGACGGTTACGGAGTTGTGGTGTCCACCAAGATTGGTAGTTTACTTGTAGGCCGGTAAGTTCTAACGGGAACAGTTTCACGGATGATTCGATCAATAGTGCCGAAGAAAGCCATCATGGAAACATCAAGAGAACCATGGTTCAACAGCTCATTCCAGTCCTGGGAAGCGATTCTCGCATTTACGGCTTCATAATCACAGCGGGTGAAATCATAGTGTCGTGTCGTGATGTCTGCTTGGTATTCCTCCTCACGGGAACGGGCGTCCACAGTTACAATAACCGGCTTATGATGAGCGTCAATTTTTAATAGAGCAGATGGCGACTCGAAGAGATCTATGATACATGGATCACTTACGAACACCAAGTCAAGTAGCTTACCGTTCGCGTTCAGAAGATCATTTACTTGATGCAAACCAGCTGACAACAAAGACTCAACTAAGACAAGTTCCTGTTCAGTTGACGCGTTAATTGGCAAGTATCCCAGAAACTGTTCATCAATCTGCCAGATTAAATTCGGCAGATTGTAATCTCCAAAGCAGACGATAACATCAGGGGAATCGGCAAGACGTTGAATTTGGTTAACTGATTCCACGTGCCTCGTGTAATTCTCTGGGCTACTGTTTGGCCGAATGTAAATGCAGCAGACATAAAGGGAAAACTGCGGCAGAACAATCCGAACGGCAGATTGCTCCAGGCTATCACTATCCACAAGATTGACAGCTTTGCAATCAAGCTCCGATTTAACTGAAATTAGCACACCACCTCCTCTTCGCAAACTGCTGGTGGAAGCATTGCGGTCGCATCGATAAATTACATAATTACACGCCAACTCAGCGGAAGCAATTTCGGTGTGAAGCCATGTTTTCGTTAGAACGACAATAT
>JAHHFK020005682.1:0-31222 GCA_024533555.2 Aedes koreicus | reverse complement strand
TTTTTTTTTTTTTTTTAAAAAAGACCGTGCAATTTCGTAGTTGCTACTCCCTTACTGACAGAACTAGTGTAATTGCACAGAGAACCACATAGATGGAGCTTGGGAGTAGCTTTACATCTTCAATGTACAAGTTCACTAATTCTATTTATAGATCAGTACCGGCGCCGGCCACGTCCTCATGGTCTTTTGGGGAGGGGGGAAGGATGATTAGTTTGACAATCGTTGTTATTAGAGACCGTGAACACCACTGCATCTCTACAATTGCCAAGGGAAGGATAGTTGTGTTAGTGAGGTAGGTTATTTTTAGATCATGGATGCACTGTGGTAAGTGATGCGATCAATGAAAGAAAGCGCAGTAGACTGCTTTTCATTTTAAATCTAGTGGTGATAGAAAGAGGCAAGTGAAAAATGGCAAGGAAGGGGACGGGCCTGGGATTGAACTCCCGACAATCTGCTCAATAAGCAGAACGGGTAACCACTGAGCTACCCAGCCGCGTCAAAATATAAAATAAATTTTATAATATAAAAAAAAAAATAAATTGCTTTTGAAAAAAAAAACAACAAGAAAAAAAACCACCCCCCCCCCACCCCCCCCCCAAAACCCCACCCCCCCTCCCCCTTTTTTAATAATTCATAAAAAATAAAAAAAAAAAGAAAAAAAAAAAATCCCCCCAACCCCCCCCACGTCCTTACACATTAAATGAAAAGCAGGCAAATATTAAATAATACTACAACCCTTGAGTTAAGCTAAGGTATTGAATAAAGAGCTTTTAATTTATACTGTTAAATAGAACAAAAAATTCAAATAATTAATTTTAATACGTTTGTTTATTTGTTTCAAGACATAAATATGTTTTTGCTACTATCAAAATTCCTCACTGACAATGAAATTTACCAAAATGGTTTAAAAGTTTAAAAGCAAAACAACATATTTATGCCTTGTTTCGAAGAGAACCTACCGCCGTTCTTCATGCTTGCACCTTCTTTTTCCTTTTTTTGTATTATACGATAAGCTGGCTAAAAAACCATCTTAATTTACTCAACTTCTTCACCATCTGAAATTTCACTGCAACTATCGTTAAAAATTTCAACAGCTTTTTTCTTCAATCTATCTTTATATTTACCTAATCTCTTCCAATCGTTTTTACTCATACCTTCGTATCTTGCAAGGTCCTGTTTTAAGGAATCCAAAGTCTACGCTCCATACAAAATTTCAAAAAATTGTATGGAGAAAAGTCTACGAGGGGGGAGAGGGGGGGGGGGGGTTCTGATATTTTCAAAACCAAGTCTACGTGGTTTATGAACAGGCCCTATCTGTAATGCCACATAGCCAGCCCATATGCACATGGGCACAAAAAATATTCGATTTCACCACCCTTCCAGCTAAGCTACCTAAGCATTCGGTTCCAACCAACCAACAAAATATCCTTCGTGAAGCAGCAGCCTATTCTTCATAAATAATATATTTCGCATCCGAAGAATGCTTCTATGAATCGAGCAAATAGAATATTGAGAGTGAGTGACCTAAGCTTGAATATGTCAAGTGGTGACACAGCGAATGGCGAAGAAGATGGAAGAGACGAAATAACCAATGTTACTCCGTGTGCATGACCGATCGGGCTCGATGGTTTGAATGTATGTTCACTGCTGCTTCGACTCTGTGGCGAAGAGCAAACGTGGTGAATGAAGAATGTTTGCGATAATCCGCAACCTTGTCACCAGGTGTGGTTTGTGGAACACGAAATCGGCGATCAGCCCTTATTGAACTAGACTATACCAGTATCGAAGGTTGACTTATGTTTGAAATGTGAAGCAGGCGCCGGAGGGATCCATCGAGAAGTTTGTACTGCGGAAAAGGGCAAGCTATGCGTGGCTCGAAGAAAATATCAAACAATAGATTTTCGAGCAGCGGCACTCCGACGAGCTGAGAGCGAAAATACTAACGAAAGGTAACATTACGCTCGCATAGAGACTGGAACTAGGGCGGTCACTCGAGACCATCGCTTAGCAGCTAAGAAATCTACAGAAGCACGAAGAGGAGAACCGTGTTTACAGCTTGAGAGAATGTTTCCGATGTGGTCGTCAGGAGCATTACGCCAACGGCGAAGACTGTCCGGCGTGTGACAAAAAGATCCAAAAATTTCATGGGACACTACAAAAGATGCAGCAAAACAAAAACGAAGACCTCCCGCAAGGGCAAGGAAGATGGAAAGGACAAACAGGGTAGAAGCAGGGTGCGGCAGGTCGTAAGCGACGAAGCCGACACCAATGACGAGGAACGCCAAGATGCAACATCCGAGGATGACGAAGCTATCAACTACGTGTTTTCAACGAATCCAGACCAAACTGAAATGGCTAAATGTAAGATCGGTGGTGTGAAATTGAGTTGGACGATCGATTTCGCTGCAGCAGTCAACGAGGGTTAGCGGTGAAACGTGGGACTTCCTGACACTACGGGCATACGGAAACAATAAGTTGTCGGTGAAAGGAATGTTCGTTGCAGAGATTGCAACCAAGTAGTCATCGATTAAAGGCAAGGTGTATATCGTCACCGAAGGCGGCAGTAACTGGCTGGGTCGAAAAGCTGCAATGAAACTTGGCATTCTCAGGATAGAAACTTCTGTTTGCGCAGTTCAGTCTAGTGAAAAAAAGATCGAAAACGTGAAGGATGTACTCGTCACAGTGCAACTGGATCCGAAAGTGAAGCCGATTCAGCATACGCAAAGCCGAATTCAGATTCCACTACAGCAGAAGGTTGTGAAAGTTCTGGAAAAATTATTGAAGAAAGACGTCATCGTACCAGCGCCGCGGGATTAATTGTGGATATCTCGTCTTGTATTCGTCCGAAACCTGGAAAACCTTATTTTATTTTATTATTATCACCGTCTTTGACAGCAAAATCGTACAGACTGTACTTATTCTAATTTAACTTAAATAACTAAACAATTCGGGTAATCCGGTTTATCTAAATACTTTTGGACATGTTAAAATCAAACTAGTCAGAAATGTCATTGAATGATCGAATACATGCGTCAAGAGGGTTGTTGTAGTCGTAGCTGGTTCGGTGATCAGGAACAACAAGCACGTTGGAGTTCCGAAACCGTCGAGGGGGAATGTTCAGCGGTGTCTGCTCAAGAAGCGCAGGATAGTCGATGACACCTTTTATGACGTCGAATATAAATAAACGCTGCATTTCCCGCGTCTGGCAGACAGCAATTCCTAGCCTATCAATTGGCATCGCTCAGGATAGGGAAGGAGATTATTTGGATCGTTCCAGTGATAATCGTTCCATAATAATCATATGAGCAAGACGGTAAACTATAATAACATATATATCTGTAACTAAGCTGGTCACCCACTCATCGAAAGACTTCAGCTGATGCAGCTTCTGTAGGATTAGGATCTAGTAAATTCGTATTTGTATTCACAATAATAGTAAGAGGATATTACAGCGTATGTACAACACATATTTGACATGCACTGGTTTGATGTGATGTGATGTGATGTGATAAGAACCCACCATCAGTGCGAGGATTACCTTTGTCTGCACGACTGTCTTCAGCCGGTTGCCCAGAGAAAATAGCCTACGTGATGGCTTGTTGTTGCAGGGCCAGTCGATCTCAATGAGGACCTTCGGCAGTCTACGACAAGAAGGCCGCTTATCTTCGCATGACAAGGGACTGGAAATTTTTAGCATAATGATGATGATATAAAAAATGTTAAGATACAAACTGTAGAACATTTCATGTTTATATTGAAGCATAGATTCAACTAACCAGTTTATTTTATATTTTTTTTTGTTCTTGTGAATGTGCTGAGATATTGCTAATTTCTACTGTTCCTAATAAAATAACTTACCATAACAGCATACCAGTCTCTATGTTGTATCATATATTCAAAGAATAAAACTTTATAACTCATTTTCACTGCTTTTTATTCGTACAGGACTCCTATGCATTTATAAGCTGATCAAATATGAAATGAATTAAAAACAGAAATACAAATACTGTACTCGTTCTTTACAAGGTCTTACTTGTCTCACACAAAAAAATAATATATCATAAAAGACAAAAATGCTATTTACACAAATTTCAAACTTGAGTGATGTACCTACATGGAATTCTATGACACAATTTAAATTACTTGACCATGTCAAAAGCGGCTACAGTAAGTCAATACCTGAAAATAATATGCGTATGTACAAAATATATCTGACATCCACTGGATTGTTACTGTTCTAGTTACATTTCAAAGATAGCAATTGGAGTGATCGAAGCGCACGGTTTGATGATTTCTGAAATAAATGGATTATCTTATCATAATACCATTGAACAAAATATTTAAATATAATCCTGTTCTGCTTATAGTGCATGCCAGTCTTTTATGAATATAGTAGTTGAAGTTCAGACATGCAATTTTAAAGTAAACGTTATGCTGAAATGCTGAAAAACAAATTGAGCCTTTGATCAGACCCCCTTCACACTTTCTAAATTTTTGAGACAGATAGCAGCGCCACTCTTATCGTCAACGAGATAACGTTGAAACACATTGATAGACAAAACATACACAAACACATGCATGCCCTAAAAGGTACAGCGAAAATCAAAATTAATAGCTAAAGCACAAAATTGCCATTTCCTCTCGAGCATCGAACCGTTTCGTAGCTATTTGAAATGAATTTCCTTAGCAGCTGCTCTTATGAGATTCCGGGTTTTGGTGGTTAAATGATTTCAAGCAACTATTTACTGATGGGACACTTGAAAACACTTCATCTTTGAATCAAAACAATCAAAACAAACCCTCAACATCTCGACGCACACTATGATTCGTGCTAGTATATTTCAACGTATTATCGAATATTTCAATTTGATGTCACCAGACGTCGTTGCAATCATATAAAGAGAGTGTATCCTCTATATTATTCTAGAAAATAATATCTGGGACATCTTGTTCATTTACCATCTTTGCTTTGATGCTAGTCATGTTGCTCCAGGCTCTTAAATGGTTTTGGAATGCAAAGATGATTCTGAAATTATTAATCAAATGAGAATGGAAAATAATATGATATTATTTACAGGTATAAGTTAATACAATGTTTTACAGGTACACGATCTTTAGTCGCTCCCCCTCACTTCGCTATTGTCAAAATGACAATATTGCCCAGGCTACGCCAACCAGCGTCTCCATGTTTATTTGACACGCACTGGTTTGATACTGAAAATAAAAATTAGATATGTATTTATATCTGAAAACAGAGTATATCATTCCAAATATCAAAGATAAAATTTCAATAAATTATTAGGCGCGCAACTAAGTTCCCACTGTTTAGCAATAGATGGCGCCAGTAGTAAGTGCTGGTCGAATGTTGTACATCTCAAGCGTCATAAACCAAGCTCAGACATATGGTAAACAAACCGCTTTGCCAAATCAGTGATTTTGGTTTAGTGTTATATATTTTGGTTGTGTGATGAGGGCTTCAAATGGTGAGTTGACAACTTCGAAGGAGGATGCGGCCGACCTCTCGTTCTCACAAGTTCCTACCTCACGCCTCCACGAGTCATATGATCACAAAAGACTGCCAGCTGAAACATGGAGACGCTGGTTGGCGTAGCCTGGGCAATGTTGTCAATCTGACAATAGCGAAGTGAGGGGGTGCGACTGAAGATCGTGTGCCTTTAAATCATATTGTATATTTCCCATTCTCAGTTTATCAATAATTTCAGCACGCTTTGGAATCATTTTTGCATTCCAAAACCATGTAAGAGCCGGAAGCATCACGACGGGCATCAAAAGCTCAATTTGTTTTTCAGCATTTCAGCATTACACTTAATTTAAAATTGCACTTCTGAATTTCAACTACTATATTCATAGAAGACTGGCATGTGCTTATAACCAATGTAAGATTATATTTTAATATGGTAAGTTAAGCCATTTATTTCAGGAATCATCAAACCGGACTCTTCATTCACTCCAATTGCTATCTTTAAAATGTTACTAGAACAGTATAAAAAAAAAATTACTACATGTCTTTTAAAACAATAACTTTTATTGAAATTTTATCTTTGATATTTGGAATGATCTATTCTGTTTTCAGCTTTTCCAGGACAAGAAGGATATTAATTCATATCTAATTTTTATTTATTTTTCAGTAACAATCTATTGGTAGTATCATTCAAGTTTGAAATTTGAATAAATTGGCATGTTTGTCTATAATGATTTCCTAATATTGTGTGTACAAAATATACTAAATATTAAATAACATATAACGGGGAAAGGGAGGGACCATCAGGGCACCCAAGTAAAACGATTTGGATAGGGAGCATGGGACTGCCTCCTCCCTATTGTTAACATTTCGCGGAACGAGGGCGGGCTCTTCGACCCCATCTATTGGGTTTATTCTGTCAATCGAGGGCTCGATTCTAGTGCTGTGCGTGTGAACTTGCTCTTGGAAGGAGATTCTTTTCCCTATATTCGCGGGTTTCGCGTAAGTGTCTCTGCTTACGGGCCCGCCCAAACGTTTTTGGCCCTTTATACAGGAGCTTGATGATCACCAACAATATTAGAATCCTGATCAAATCGTTTTTCAGATTATTCTACTGCTATGGGAAGTTACCTTGGTAGTTTTATATCATCATCATCATCATCATATATTTTGGTTGTGTGATGATGTCTGTTTTCGTGCCAAATAATCGTCATTTGCGGGAAGTGTTGATTTTCTTCTTTCATTCGAAGAAAACGGCGGCTGAAGCACATCGAGAGCTCCAAAAAGTTTACGGTGATGCTGCTCTGAGTGAAACAACCTGTCGTTATTGGTTTCGTCGCTTCAAAAACGGTGATTTCAGTGTTGATGATCGTCCGCGTGAAGGAAGGCCAAAAAACTTCGAAGACTCTGAATTGGAGGCATTGCTCGATGAGGATCCGTGACAAACGCAAGAAGAGCTTGGTTCAGGATTAGGAGTTTCCCGCCAAGCCGTTTCTAAGCGATTGCATGCGTTGGGAATGATTCAAAAGCAAGGAACTTGGGTTCCTTACGATTTGAAGCCAAGAAATGTTGAGCGTCGTTTTTTTCGTCTGTGAACAACTGCTCCAGCGGCAAAAAAGTAAGAGTTTTCTACATCGCATTGTGACGGGTGACGAAAAATGGATTCATTACAGTAACCTAAAACGGAAACATTCATGGGGACTGTCCGGGCATGCTTCAACATCGTTGCCTAGGCCGAATATTCACGCTGCGAAGGTTATGCTGTGTATTTGGTGGGACCAAGTTGGTGTTATTTATTATGAGCTGTTGAAACCAAACGAAACCGTTACCGGGGAACGGTATCGAACTCAATTGATGCGATTGAGCCGAGCACTGCACGAAAAACGGCCACAATACGAGCACAGACACGAAAAAGTGATTCTTCAGCATGACAACGCTTGACCTCACGTTGCGAAACCCGTGAAAACCTACTTGGAAACGCTCAAATGGGAAGTCCTACCCCACCCGCCATATTCTCCTGATATTGCACCGTCCGATTATTACTTGTTCCGTTCGATGGCACATGGTCTCACTGGTCAACAATTCCACTCATATGATGACATCTCAAAATGGCTTGATTCTTGGATAGCATCAAAAGACGAACAGTTCTATCGAAATGGTATTCACGTTCTACCAGAAAGATGGGAAAAAGTCGTAGCTAGTGATGGGCAATACTTTGAATAATTCGTTTGTAACCTTTGTTTTCAAAATAAAGTTCCTTTTTCACCAAAAAACAGTGAGAACTTAGTTGCGCACCTACTATTTTTTTTAATTATGTTTTTTTTCTAAAAAGCAACATACTTATCATTCTATAAGACATGTTTTCAAAAAACTTCTTCATACTGCTCTAGTTACATTTCGCAAACAGCAATTGGAGTGTTACTGCCGTAGAAATAAAACTCGATAAAACCGACACAAGGACGAAATTTTTATTCATTGCCTTAACTATTTGAAACTTAGTTAGTAAATTCCAAGGTTACTAATTCAGGCACTTCCACCAACTTTTATTTCTAGATCGACAACGATGGCATGCTGTGGGTCATCTCCAACCGGCTACCAATTTGGATCTATTCGAGGCTGGACGTGAACGATTTCAACTACCGTATTTGGCGACAGCTGCCGGAAAAGGCCATCAACGGTACCATTTGCATGTGAACGGCTACCAAGAATGATGGGTACTAGGAATTCAATGGAAGAAATGGCTTTCTTTTGTGTTCTAAAGTATTTGAATAGTGTGTTTTTACTAATGAGTCAGAAGTATAATTCCATGCATTTAGAAAAAGTTCCAGCATATTGTTTTTTCATTACATTATCGCGAAGAATATACTCGACAGAAAGAAAGCTGTATCACTGTATGTGTTGTTTGCTTTGTTTGTGGAATTAGTTTAGCTGAGCCGTTCTGTTAGTAAGTAAATGTTTTGTTTTATGCTTGAAAACGATCTAATACAAAAATATGCTCATTTCTATGCGTTTTCTTTCTTCTATTAGATTTATCCCTTGTAGTATGAAATAAGCTTTCACCAAATCATGGCATTTCTACTCAAACAATAATTTTCATATGTTTGTTGGTTTCAATAGTACGTATGAGAATGTTTTCTAGATATTCGATATATGGGGAAAATGTGGGCTCTGTACATCAGGCATAACGAATCGACATAAGTGTTTCCAATAGAAGGTTCCCGAATTTTAAAAAAATGTCCTTTTCAGAAAATTGGGGGTAAGATTTTAGCTGCCTGGGGTAAGATTTTAGCTGCCGCAATTTTATTCTGCTTATATAGCTCGCGGATATATTTATGATGAAAAAAAATGTGTCGAACAATTATGCAAAACGTCCTTATGCCAAATGAACAGGACTCACAAAATTGCGCCTTATTACAGAACTACAGTGGCAGGGGGTAGTAAAATTTTGAACATACCTTGGAAGGATCCACAATCCATCGTAATCAGTACTTGTTTGTTTACATTTGTTCGCTATTAGAATCTAAATATATGTATATATTTTCACCGTTTACTAGTACAGCCTTTCAAGTTTCTTTGATTTGTATTGTAATTAGTTAATTTATGCCTAAAAGTTTACACGATCTATTTGTTTTGGAATTTGATAATTTTTGAAAATCATTGCCTAAACCAAAGGGGCTAAATTCGAAAAAAAAACAAAGACTTTCTGATTATAAAGTTGATCATACGGAAAAAAACAAAATATTGAAAATTGATCCTAACCCGCCGCAGGCGGTCGGCTCTATCACACATGTAGCACTACTCGGACCGCAGTACGTATAAAAAGACTTTTTTCGTTATCTTAATCGGTAGCAATCATTCCTGGTAAAACGTGGTATTCAATAATTATTGACCTACCTCAGCCACTCGCTGTTTCTCTTTCTTTTTTTCTTCTTTTATTGCACAATAAAGTCCTTGTGGCCACGCAGAGATTTCAGTTGCTTTTTCAATTTGGTCACCAAATCAGCCGGTTGCACCTATTTATGGAATGAGAAATAACTATTAGGATCAAGTTTGTGACAATTTGGTCAATACTTACCAAAATCGAAATGTCTCTTCCGACGGCATTTAGACGGTCCCGGATCTCATTGTCCTTGAAGAACATATTCAATGGCCTTCCATTTATTTCCGTCAGCACCCAGAAGGTAAGTGAGTGACCATCACAGGATTGAGCCTGTAAAACCAGAATCATTGTGAAGCCGAATCGTCTTCAGTGAAAAAATACTGTGAACAAACCTTCGGAGGCAATCCATGCCTCGCAGCTAAACTATTCGGCACCACGTCAACTATGGTGGACGTGTTCCCATCACGAATCAAACCCAAGCACTGGCCATCCAGCTCCCTTCGTATGGCATAAACCCGACCGAACGGTATCCTTCGAATAATCAATTCCACCTATCAAAAGAAATCCTTGAATGATTTAAGCTTTCGATTGAAATTTTATTCCAAGTAACTTACAAAAAGTCCCGGTGCACCCCGGATTGCCTTGTGTGCTTCCGCAGCACTGGTAATTGCTAGACCTGCTACCGAAATCAGCTGGTCACCAATATGTAAGGCATTGTACAGCACCGGATGTTCCTTTTGTTTCCAACCGGCCACCCAAACAGCGCCGAATGCGTCCACCAACCCTATCGAATTAATGCAGTCCTTACGGCGTAGCTGCAATCGAACCCCTCCGGGATGCATCATTTCCCGTCGCAGTTGCATCACCTGTTGCTCACGTAAAGTCATCTTCCGATTCGATCCATTCATCGAATCCAGCTGGTTGATGAGTTGATGGTGAGGTCGGAATGGTTGCGGAGGTGATTGCAACCGGGACGCTCCATTTAGTCGTGTTCTCATAACGGGATTTCCGGACGACTCCGGTTGTGCATCGGAAGTCGACGAACTTCTTCGCCTCTGCTCGTTGATTTCATTTCGGAATTTATCAGCCGTTTGTTGAACGACCGGCTGGCGTCCTCGGGCGGGATCTCGCCCTCCTGCCACAACTGCATTCGTTGACCTGCTAATTACCATTTCAGTAAGCCCTCGCTGTAATGCCGGTCTCTGCGGCTGTGGGGTATAAATGTTCTTATCCACTGGGGCCCGCTTCGAAGGACTTAGATTACTTGAAGGAACTGCTGGGCTACTTGCTGATGGAAGAATTCCATTTTTGTGACCAGACGTACTTGCGGCACCGCCTTGATTTTCCTTATTTCCTTGGCCGTTTCGAAGAATTTTGACTCGATTGAACTGAATTTCGGAATGACTAGATGAACGTTGCTGTTTGCTAAGTAGTGTGACTTTGCTCTTATTCAGCTTGGCAGCAACAGAACTGCCCGCTGAAAACGGTGGTGACTGCAAACTGGATGGTTGATCCAGGTTATTGACTACTTGTATTGGCGAGGGCAGCAGGAACACTTGTTCATAATGCTGCTGGTGTTGATGAGGAGGAGTTCTAGGTCTATCACATGATGAGTTTACCGAAATTTGTGTTACAGTGCCAAAGTTGCTATCACTTTTAATTGGAGTCGAAGATGTTGCAACCGCCGCTATCACTGTGGACTGCACTGTTGAAACACTAGTTGAACTGATAGTCACATTCCCATTGATGCCACTATTACCATTACTGCCACTACTGCTAATAGCACTACTACTACCGTTGACAACGAGATTAGGTACTTTGACGGTCGTAATCTGCCGATCGTTGATCGATGCAATGATCGACGGTTCCTGATGATCCGGGAGGATTACGTGTTGAGGATGATGATCGTATTCAACGTTGGACGGAATAATTTGAACGTTACTTTTGTAGTTATCATCGCTCAAGTCGTCGGCGATCAGAGTACTGCCGTTGGATAGTTTCGTTGCCAATTCCGGCTTCAGTGTGCGAAGCTTTGGCTTCGGCGAGGCCAACAGCTTCACTGGAGATTCACTATCGCTTGAACCGTTCGACACCTGGATTATGGTGACATTGGCGGAAGATTTGTCCGACTTTTGCGTCGATTTTCGGCGACTTTTCTTCGGATCATCACGGTGGCCGTGTCTGGAAAAAGTAGGGACTTGGTTAGTTAAGGGGAAATTGTGTAAATTACTGTTTAGTTTTGTGGACTTAATATAATCTACATGAGTAGATGGATCGTGTGATGGACGTCGTTCAAGTTTCTGGGTTTCGGTTATTTTATTCTTTTTAACATTGCTTCGAAAGGTGTTATTCGAAGAGCGCAGATTGTTGGAGATTCGACATGTTAAGAAAAACAGTTCAACTTTTTGACTTCGCCGCCGACATTGATATCGAAACACGCACTTTGAGGAGATGCCGTGATCGTACATCTTAAGGCCGAAGCTAGCCAGATTGGACTCATCGTTAATGCGTCGAAAACAAAATACATAAGAAGAAGAGAGATTCACGGAAATACAATGTTAACCTCCCATCCCGAGATCAGATCGACGGTGCTGAAATCGAAATGGTAGACGAACTCGTGTATCTTGGCTCATTAGTGCCCGCCGACAACGGCATCAGCTGAAAGATACACCGCTGGAAACCGTGTTTACTTTGGATCGAACAGAGTTCACCGCATTGAAAAGTTGATCATCTAGAAGACATTAATTCGACCGGTAGTCCTCTACGACCATGAAACATGAGCAAAGCAATGAAAAGTGTTGTCGTAGCAATGGTTTATTAGCAAAAAAAGGGAAGAGTATATTTTCGATGGGGCTTATATAGGTAGTATAATAATTCAAAGCCTACTATTAGTTATATTATGCTCATTCTTAAGTTTGCTCACATCACCCCCTCTCAAACCAAGCGTATGACGATGCTTCTTGAAGCTCTCCATCGGCAGGCCCTTGGTGAAGATATCAGCGACTTGGTTCTGAGTCGGACCATATATCACTTCAATCTCTCGCTGCTCGATTCGTTCTCGAACAAAGTTGTAGCGGATGTTAAGATGTTTCATCCGTTGTTGATCCCTTGGCTCCTTTGCAATCTGGTTGCAGGACTGGTTGTCCTCGTAGATGACAAGCGGTGAATCCAGCACAACTCCAAAATCTGTTACGAGATTTCGAAGCCAAATTGCTTCGCACGCAGCCTGACTCAGTGCAACGTATTTTTCTCGGTTGAGGACAACGCAATGGTTGCCTGCTTGCGGGTAACCCATGTCACCGTGTTGCCGAAAACGTTGCAGCAGAATTCTGACGTGGGTTTCCAATCGTTCACATCGCTGCCTCAATCTGTGTCCGCTGATATAGTAGACAAGGGAAAACTCCTTCGTACCTTGAAGGTAGCGCATAGCCCTTTTAAGACCCTTCCAGTATTCCTCCGAAGGTGCGCTGTGGAACCGACTGAGAACGTTAACAGCGGCACAAATATCCAGACGGGAAGACAGTATGAGGTATGTCAGACAACCCGTCAGCTCTCGATAGGGACATTTGAACGGTTCCTGGTCCTCGCGTAGTTTCTTCAACTTGGTTTTTGGTTCCAATGGCGTGGAAATCAGCATACACGATTTCATTTCGAATCTTTCCAAAAGATCAAGCAAATATTTAGTTTGATTCACATGCCCAGAAAATGGTTCAGCTGTCGAATTCAGCAGCTAGCATCTTCTTGATTCGATCCACCTTCTCCAACGAATTGGACGCCAGAAGGACATCGTCCATGTACAGGACGACGTATATCTGGAACTTTGTTCCGTTTTGCGTGTAGAGACAGCTATCGTACTTCGACCGTTGAAAGCCAAGCTTCATCATAAAGTTGTGGAACCGCTCGTTCCAGCTCCGTAGGGCTGGTTTCAATCCGTACAGCGATTTGTTGAGCTTGCAGACCCTTTCCCTCTTCTTCCGTTCAGAAATGCAGTTCGAACGTCCACTTGGTGCAGGTGCAATTTCCAATGAACAACAACAAACAACAACGTACGAGCGGTACTCATTCGAACTACTGGCGCATATGTTTCCTGGTAATCTAGTTCGTACCGTTGGGAGCAGCCTTTCGCCACCAGTCGTGACATGTAGCTGCTCACCGAGTCTTCATTGTTGTACTTGATTTTGAAGGCCCATTTGCATGGTTTTGCACGACAGCCTTCAGGAAGGTCAACCAGGTCCCAAGTGTTGTTTTTATCCAGCGACTTTATTTCATCCTTCATCGTCAGCTTCCATTCCGGCCAGTCGTCCCGCTTCTTCAGTTCGCCTATGGTTTCCGGTAGATTTTGCTTGCAACTTTCCGCGTTCAGTGCAAACCCTTCGTATAACTGATAATCGGAATATCTGTCCGGCTGCTTCCGATTCCTACTGGTTCGCCTCGGTGCTCTGGCTGCCTCCTCCTCTTTATCTTCGCCTTCTTCTTCTTCCGATGTGATTCTGACCTCGTTTTCGATACGCTCTCTGGATTTTCTAATTCATCATCAGTTGGTGCAGTTTCCATATCAGGCACAAGATCTGGGCTTGGGCTTCGATTCTCCTACCACACACGACATCACGAGGGACAACAACTTAGCGCTTCTCTGGATCCTACAGCCTGTATCCATTATAGCGTAGCCGGCGAAATAGCACACCTTATATTTGTCGTCCAGCTTGGTTCTCTTCTCTTTCGAGATGTGAACGAATGCCTTGCTGCCAAACACATGCATTTTGGACACATTGGATTTATGTCCATATCGTTTATCGAAAGGAGTCACTGGTTCCTGTAACGCCGTCGTGGGGCTTCTGTTGATCACGGACACTGCTGCCTTTACCGCTTCATTCTACATGTGCCGTTTTAATCCAGAGTTGTCCAACATCACACGAGATCCTGAAATTCGTCAGAACGTCACGATGTAAACGGCCGTGAAGTGCGTGAAATCGTCGATGAAAGTGCCGAACATTTTTCCTCCGTTCCACGCTGCTGGCTTGAATAATCCACATACGTCCGTGTATATCAGTTTCAACGGACGACTGGATATTGCTTGCTGAATGCCCGAAAATGGTAGCCTTACCTTCTGCCATTCATGCACGATTCACATGTTTTCTCGATATTCTTCCAGGTTAGTTCAAATTTCCAGACCATCCACCATGTTTTCTCGAACAAGCTTCCTTAGGCCAGAATCGCCGATGTGGTCGAATCGATGATGCCACAGAGCCATTTGAATTGTGGACTCTGTAGCGGGAGCCAACTGAGATGGGGTGGATAAATTAGTTCGATATCCACGATATGATCGGTATGATCGAACAATTTCGTCCTCCGCGTGACCGTGCATACTTGCGAACCATCCGCTTGCGTGATGTCCCGTGTGAATGTAGTGCGCATTTCCCGCTCTCCAATTTTCTTGACGGAAAACAAGTTGAGGGTCAAATCCGGAACATACAGGACATCGTAGACGATACACCGCAGTTTCATATCGCCCACCGTGGCAAGCAATTTCATATTACCAGCAAATTCAGTCACCAACTGATGTCCGGAAATCGCCACTGTTATAACCACCGGTTCCTTCAAACGATGGACGTTGAACAGGTACTTCTGGCCTCTCACCATGTGTTCAGATGCGCCGCTCTAAATTCTTTTTCGTAGGTCTGGCTGCCACCCGTGTCATTTGTGGCCCACGAATACAACGCCAGGCTCCGCATCGGCCGCATTGGCCTGCTCATCTTTGCCTTTCTTCTTCTGCTTCCCCGACGACTTTCCTGTACAATACTGCTGCTTCCGGCTGTTACGCGGACAATCCGCCCGCTTATGCCCAGGTTTACCACACGCATGGCACGTGAACGTGAGCTTTCCACCTTTTCCAACAAACGCCGTGCCGAGTTCCGATCGAACTTCACCAAGCTGCCGTTTCACACCTTCACTCAGCAACCACGTCTTGACGAATTCCAACGAGCATTGTTTCACTGGCACAGTTTCCAATACCGTAATCAACTGTCCGTGGGACTTCGGTTTTGACTGCAGCACAATGAATACGATTAACTTTTCGTTGAGCTTGACTCCAGCAGATTCCAGATCGCGAACATTCCTTTCGAAGGCAACATGTTCCTCCAGGAAGTCATATCGCATCACTGCCATTTGCTTGAACAAGTAGAATATGCCAGCGACGCCTTTCTTCTCGAACAATCGTTCCAACGTGGACCTAATTTCCTTTGACGTGGTTTTTCCCTTGGGGGCTATTAATAAACCACGTAGACTATTCTGGAGGGGGGTTCTGATCAATGTCCACGCTCCATACAAAATTTCAAAAAAATGTATGGAAAAAAGGTTACGAGGGGTGACGGGGGGGGGGGGGGGTCTAAGATTTTCAAAAACGAGTCTACTTGATTTTTGAACAGGATCTTGGGTCTGAGATTTTCAAAAATGATTCTACGTGGTTTATGAACAGGCCCTTGATAGAACCCAAATGCGAATCCGCGATCTTGTGGATTAGAATGGACTTGCAGTACGAGTCCTGCTGCTTCCGTCACTCACGTTTTTGATCCTTCTGGGTCATATCTTCGGTGTCCGCTGCCACATCGAAGCAAAAATCTTCTTCCAAGCTCTTCCGGACGTTATGCCACAACCCCAATTCTTCCAGGTAGGCTTCCATGCTGTAGCTCCATTTCGAGATGTTCTTTCCGTCGAACAGGTACACTGGTTGTGTCTAACCAAAAAAGGCGCCCATACGCCTTTCTGAACCGAAGGGCAGTGGACTAGCATACATCCTTAATGCGTAAAAACTTTCGATCCCAAATTAAGGCAATACCAGCGCCGACCTCGCCCGAATGCAGGTTATATAAGAAGAGGGTAGGAATGTGTTGACGTGATACTCGCTTTATTGGAAGCCGAGAACACTTCTACATTTCCACGATACATCACTGGGATGTTGGATAACAGGATTGGGTGGCAGCAGGGTTCGTTTTGGTAAACGTTAAACTTAATTCATGCGGCGTTTAAAGCGTGTCCAGAAATAAATTTTGTATCATCACACGAACAAAGAAATCCAAGCAAATCTTTTCCTCCACATTTATTTTCCTCCAGTATGTTCCTTTACACTTTTGCAATAATAGATTTGAATTTCACTCACACGCCCAAACTTTCGAACCTTTGACTTGACTCATGCCATCAAGATTTGGACAAGCTTCTTTCCTCTGGTTTTGTAAGCTTTTGTCCACTTCTACTAAAAGTTTTGAACCGATTTTGACTCTCCTCCCATTTTCCAACAATCAGCCTTCATTATTGCCCAAAATTTCTAGCTCGCTCGGAAAGTTTGGAGGATCAGTGTCACGAGGTACCACAATAACAATATTTTCCTCGAACCAGTTCTTCCCGACCTTTCGCTTTTTTAAACCCCTTTTTATCATCTCGGCGAGGTTTCTTCTGGGCTCTGAATGACCTCAGTCCACAAAGTTGACTCAGCTACATCCACTTTTTTGACAACATCTCTGACCGACATGTTGGGCTTCCTCTTGTATACTTGTTTCTCATCTTGCGTGTTCCTCCTTTCGACTGCTTGCTTGGCTTCCTCTGAATCGTTTTGGTTTGTAGAAACTTGGTGACTACTCCGACCGAATTCGCGATTATTTTCTGTGAACGATTAGGATTTACTAACCACTTATTCAAAATAAGATTTCGCAGCTCCTGTTGTGGAGACGCCATTTACGAAACTTCAATTTAAAAGTATACAATATGCACGTCGACGCACAGTGATTCCATTCCATACAAAAGGCGAAAAAAACTCTAAAAATGGAAATAACGTAGCTAAGCTATGTGTTTCCAAATAATTTATTGCCGCTGATTTCAAATATGTTATCCTAATTATCGTATTAGGCCACAATTACGAGATATGGTCACTTTATGGCCTCCTGGAGTATCCGGAACATCCGATAAAATAGTGAATTCATTAGTCTCGTCCTAAAGCAATACGATTCTTTTCAAAACGATTTGTACAAAAAATGTAAGAAACAAAGCGATGTGGAGAACAATATACGGCTCTAAGTGGCCGTGAATGGTCTTCCGGAAGTTCCGGAACATTCGTAAAATTTGATAATTCAACAATTCGAAACCAAATAGATGAAGTGGATCTGTAGACAAGATTTCTGTAATACTAGGTAGGTTTGTTCCTTTTCGAAAAATACATGACTCTATTTTTTCATTTTGTCATTAGGGTGATCCCTTTTATAATAGGGTGGTCCAAAAAACGAAATTTTAGAAAATATATATTTCTCAAAGAATTATAACTTTTGAACCATTGGACCGATTTTCATTTGTTTTATGATGAAAGTATACGAAAAATAATGAGTTATTGTTTTAAGAATTAGTATGAATTCAAAAAAAATCTTTGAAATAATTAAAGAAATGTCCAGTTTTTATTATTTTAGTGTCGGCTACAATTTTCATGTATATTTCAATTACGGAAATTCAGACGATAAGTGATTATAATGATTGTTATGATTTATCCCAATATGTGTGTTCATTCTTTTTACCCTTTTTACAAAATAAGGGTATACAGATCGCTTGGAAAATCGACTTTTGGTCCGACGCCCAGAGTACCGAGTGATATATAACATTCGGCTCAGCTAGTCAAGATTGTATTTTGTGGGTTTTACTTATCAACTTATCAAATAAACAATAACAAAACTTCATCCGCAAGCTTTCTACGACGCAGCAAACATGGTAAAATAAGTTTAACGTATGAAATGACAACAATAACTGAAATTTACTACTTTAAAAATGCAAAGTGGCTGTGCATCTTTCCAAGGAGCCAGGAAGCAGGATGGTTTCTCTTTAAGAATCCCGGGCATTGCATCAGCAGTCGGTTTTCTAAGCAATCTATATTTTTCCTTTGGAGAAATGTATGGTAAAAATCGTGTTGCTCTAGAACGAAAGTGATGCACAACTCTTCAGATATTCCGCATATTCCTGATGATCCGGAAGACCATGCAGTAACCAGTCGAAATAAAAAATTGCCCGCATAAACAATAACCATAAGAAGTGCCTAACTACCAATTCGGGGTAAATATCATCCCAACTGTACACCGAGTCCAATATATTCTCATACACTTTTTCCTTGCATTGGTGCAACTAGTCAACATGCTACACGTATGTATTGGTGTAGTTTTGCACTATGTTTATACAAACGCGTTTAGGTTATGTCCGATTGTTTTCATTCGGTGTTTATCTTTTACCAGCGATGAAGAAATTTCGTGCTGTGGTGATAAAAAAAAGTTTTTGAAAGGTGAGCGCCCGGGCGCTATTTTCAGGAATTTGAAAAACCTCGGAGTAAAGCGGGATTTTGTGTACCAAACCATCCGAAGGTACCGTGACGCCTTCTCGTTGGATGACCGGAAGAGATCCGGTCGTACTCGTACGGTGCGGACTGCACGAGTTGTTAAAGTACGGAAGAACGGATTAGACGAAAATCACAGCGCTCTGTACGTAAAATGGCCGCAGATCTGAATGTTTCGAGATCGTCAATGCACAATATACTGCAAAATGACCTCGGATTCCAAGCTTTCAAGAAACGTTCACGGAGTTTCGGAACCTTCCAAGCAGAAACGACTCGAAAGAGCAAGTCTGCTTTTGTCGCGGCACGGTGGGGAAGAATTTATCTTTTCCGACGAAAAGTTATTCGCCTTGCAACAATCCCACAATGTCCAGAACGACAGATTGTGGGCTCTCTCTTCGAGAACTGTTCCAGAGAGCGATAGGAATATTCCACGGTTCCAAAGTGCTGCGTCAGTGATGGTTTGGGGAGGAATTTGCAAGCGAGGTAAATTACCACTGGTTTTCATCGAAAAAGGCGTTAAAGTGAATGCCGTATATTATAAAACGGAAGTTTTGGAGAAAGTTGTCAAGCCATATGTACAGGAAGTGTTTGGAGATGATCACTATGTGTTTCAGCAGGACGGAGCGACATCGCATACTGCAAATCTCGTTCAGGGCTGGTGCCGAGACAATTTGACCGACTTTTTGGACAAGAATGTATGGCCTCCCAGTCACCAGATCTGAATCCCTTGGATTATTTCGTATAGTCATACATGCTGGCGAAGGTAAATGACCACAGGGCGTCTAATATGAACCAATTCAAAACCGTAATCAAACGAATTTGGGACGAAATGCCGATGGAAGTCGTGCGTGCCGCCTGTGACGGTTTCGAAAAACGTCTGGAGCTGGTCAAGAAGGTTAAAGGCGGTGTTATTCCAAAACATATGCTGTAGTTGATCAGTATTATATTGCAATATGATGGGTAAAGTTATCAATAAAATCTGGATTATCGATTTGAAATAAATAGAGTTTTATTTTGTATGAGAATATATTGGACACTGTGTAGTGGTAAATCACTATATAATATCTCTTATATATTCATATTCTATTAGGGTTTTTACTACAGTGATCTCTCTCACATTTCACATAAATTTTTTAAAAAAAAAAAATTAAATTTATCCACCTATCGTGAGATCTGAAAATTTTCTGAAGAGTCTACCCCCAAAAGTTCAAAAGGTGGCAAAAAACGCAATTGCAGTTTTTGCAATCATATCTTGAGAAATCTGCATGATTCAGAAAAGGACCTGCCCACCATCACCCCCCACACAGCTTTTTGTATAAAACGACCCCCAACATGGTCCAGCCGGTGCAACCACACACATCCCCCCAAACAAAATTATCGCCGTGTGCTTTCGGCCCCCCCAGCCCCAACAACCCTTGGTTCCCCACCCCTTTGGGAGACAAACCACAAAATGCCCCAACGCTATTGGCCACTGTTGTAATTCCGCAGTCAAGTGTTCTATTTTTATTTTCACTCGTCATCGCACTCCCATCTCCCTCTCATCAAGTGTGTCCTTCTTTATCACTACTCGAAGCCATGCAAGTTTGTGCGAGCGACATTAGCTTTGTTGCTGTACCACTGAGTGGCTCGACAATCGAAGCAACTGTAAGGCTCCTATTCCATTCATTTCAACTTGTTAAAGTGGCTGAGTGGCTACTATCTACAGATGGCGGCCACGGTTTGAATCCTGGCAACGATTCGAATATTTATTTTTTGTCAGCCCGGATTTCAATCTTATACTCAACAACTAATACATTGCACAACCCACGCACACATTGATATGATGCTTTTTTTGCCCACGACCAATGTTGCAATTATTCTCCAAGTTACGATCCATTACGAGAAATGAAACAATATCATTCGAAATTGCATAACAATCTTGCTTTTTTTTGCATTTTACATGGGAGTAAAAAACCACGACCACGCAGGATACCATACCATTACTTTGAAAAATTGTAGAGAGCACAATGTTCATCCAATCTTCATAAAATTTCGGAAAAAGAAATTTCAAATAATATACAAAATTAGAAAAATATATTTATTGTAAAATGAGGAGGTTGATTTTTCGACTTTTTTCCGCCTTGGAATCACTGTGCGACGCCAAGGTGAAAGGATCCAATGACAGCTAAACCATACACTGAAAGAAATTCTTACGTTTCCGGACACGCTTTAGTAAACAATTTAAATATTAGTACCGATTTCTTATTTGAACCGATTTATACTAACAGTAAGGATGCTATTGGGGCCACTTACAAAGTGTGATGGTGGTTTTCATTGAAAAGAAACAAGGTGATTTTTTTTATAATGCTGGAAATCCGGATGCGGGATCCCCACCGCCGGACCAGCATACCCGGCGAACCACCACATCTCACCAGGAAGCAGCTTTGTGGTTTTTTTTCACGACAAAATTGAAAAATATATAGGTTTTGAACGTTAATAACTAAGTCATTCCACGATTGATTTCCAAAATGTTTGCACCAAATGGTTGGGACATTTTCTACGCTTAGATTTCAATATACAAAACTATTGATTTTTAACATTCAACTATTGAAATTAACGCAAATATAAGGTGATGTCTTATAATGCCGATTTTTCAGAGTAAATTTACCACATGCACAGTACTTATCTATCACAGACTTCAAATTTAAGTAACGAACGTCTCACATGCAGCAGTGCACGATATAAAACGGGGACACCTTCAAATTTTCTTCATTCGCTCAGCAGCCATGGAGCTGTGCAGAGCGGCAATGGGCCAGTACTGCTCTGGCAGCTCAGGTTGCAAGTGCCCTGAAGGAGGGTACGCGGGCGAGCAACCAGCCAGAATGATGGCTCAGCGGCTGTCGCTAGCGAGTGGCTGGCTGGACAGCCATTTTTGATGCTGTCGTGTGCTATGCCAAGCTCGTAGGAATTTGGATATCAAAATATGATGTACATGTATATGTAAAGGCATATATGACGATTATTTGGAAATATATGTAGATGATATATGGTCATGATATTGATATATTTGTAGATGATAAAAATGTATTTGATGATGATTTTGATATGTTTGAAGATGATATCGATATATATGAGGAAAATGTAGACGCAATTTTGAGTGTTAAAAATCCGTAATCACTATGTCCACACAGGCAGAACGGCATTTTACGGGATAGAACCATCTGTGTTTAGCGCCCTGGTTCCCAAATTTCAACAGAATGTCAATAACTATTATATGATGTATTTCACACAAAAAGATCTCTTCAGGGCTACTATTCTGATTTTGAAAGAGTGTTATACTGAATTAACCGCCCGAACCCAAACACTACTACCGCACCACCCCACAGCCATACATTAGCCCTTCCGTCGTCCCAACAAATTGCTTGCCCGACCAACCATTCCACCCTACCAAACAGCCAATCGTTCGGCGTCAAACCAAAAAAACAACGTTGCCCAGCCCAGCCCCCCCCACCCACCCTCCACCCACCCACCGAAACCCCCCCCCCTTCAGCATTAGTCTGGATGAATTGCCTATCCCTAATACTCCCGAAGCTGCGGCCCACGCTATCTCTCGCCCATCTGTGTCTGACCTCTCGTCTCTCTCCACTGCACTGACACCGCTCCCTATTTCATCGGCACCAAGGGAAACAACCGTACCGTTATCAGTATATTATCAGAACGTCGGTGGGATGCGCACCAAGACAAACGAGTTTTTCTTGGCGACCGCCTCCAGTGACTACGACGTCATCGTACTGACGGAAACGTGGCTGCGGAACGACGTGAGCAATTCTGAGCTGTCATCTCATTATAATATCTACCGTTGCGACCGAAGTAACGCTACGAGTCATCTACAACGAGGAGGTGGAACGCTCATTGCCGTAAAAAACACTATTTTAAGTGCTCCTGTGCAACTTGACCTATGTGACTCGCTCGAACAAGTTGCTGTGAAACTGTCTCTTCCGACAAGATCTGTCTATGTATGTGGAATTTACTTGAGGCCCAATAGTGAACCCGGCAGATACGTCGCACATTCGGACTGTGTGCAGAAAATAATTAATAAAGCGGGTTGCGGCGTTTCTGTGATGATTGTTGGCGACTACAATCTGCCTCATCTACTCTGGTCCTTCGACGAGGACCTGGACTCGTACCTACCAACCAATGCATCAACTGAACAGGAGCTTGTATTCACTGAAAACATGATTGCTAGTGGATTGCAGCAGATTTGTGATGTGCGCAATATCAACGGAAGACTCCTAGACTTGGCCTTCGTTAGCAACAGTAATGAAATTGAGTTGTTTGAAGCACCATTATCGATCTTACCACTGGACCGTCACCACAAGCCGTTCGTCTTACGCGTGAACACACGACGTTCCTTGGATAGTATTCACGCAACTACGGAAGACCTTGACTTCGATTTCAACCGATGCGATTACGATGCAGTTTTTGAAGATCTACGTTCACTGAACTGGGAGGAAATTTTTCACGATGCCAGCGTCAACGCTGCGGTCACCACTTTCTACGACGTGATTTTCAGGATCATAAGCAGACACTGTCCTCTCCGTAGACGTTATCCTCGCCGCTCGAACAAACACCCATGGTGGAATACCGAGCTTCGACATCGGCGTAACGTTCTTCGTAAAGCTCGCCGTCGGTTTCTGCGTCATCGAACTGCTGAAAACAGCTCAATTCTTCGCAGGCTCGAGGCTGAATACGCCGAATGTGTATCTTCTTCTTTTCGTGAGTACATTTTCCGAATCCAAGACGAGGTTAAGGTGGATCCCTCCTCTTTCTGGCGCTTTGTTAAAAGCAGAAAAGACACAAAATCGATCCCGGCGGAAATTTCTTTCGATGGCTCAACCAGTCGAGATCTCGAAGGTTCAGTCCAACTTTTCGCCGATTTCTTCAAATCGGTCTACGATGCTGACTCTCCGCCGAGTTCTCCGGAGGTCTTGAATCACTTGCCATCATACGATATACAATTTCCGTGTCCAACCTTCACCGTAGAAGATGTCAGTAGTGCACTGAGAACTGTTGACCCTTCGAAAGGTCCTGGGTCAGATAGGCTACCTCCCGTTTTTATTCGTCGATGTGCTGATCTACTTGCAACCCCTGTGTGTTTGCTATTCAACCTGTCGCTATCGGAGACTACTTTTCCGGATGTATGGAAGTTGTCTGCGGTCTCTCCCATTCACAAAGCTGGAAACATCCATGATGTTAAGAATTACCGACCTATTTCGATTCTTTGCTGCTTAGCCAAGACGCTTGAACTGTTGATTCACGATAGAATGTATTTTGCTGCTAAGCCCATCATCTCGCAATATCAGCATGGCTTCGTGAAGAATCGCTCTACTGCGACTAACCTAATGGCATATGTTAGCGCACTAAACTCCAGTTTGGAAAAGCGCTGCCAAGTTGACAGTATTTACGTAGACTTTTCCAAGGCGTTTGATAAAGTACCTCACGAATTGTCAATGAAAAAGCTCGAGAAACTAGGATTTCCTAATTGGCTCATCATGTGGTTACGGTCATACTTACTAGACAGATCCGCCTACGTGAAGCTTAGCTCCATTAAGTCAAGCTGTTTTGCAACACCTTCCGGCGTGCCTCAAGGTAGCCACCTCGGTCCCTTGATCTTTATTCTGTTCGTCAACGACTTGAGCCACCGTCTGAATTCGCATCACCTTATGTATGCCGACGATCTTAAAATTTTACCGGAGGATCAGCTCACTGGTTGATTGTGCAGCTTTACAGCAAGATATCGACACCATAGTGAGTTGGTGTGTGTCAAACGGAATGGAGATGAATGCGATGAAATGTAAGGTGATAAGTTTCAGTAAATCCCAGAGGCAACTGATATACAATTACGGAGTAAACGGCATCAAATTGGACCGTGTATCTTCAATTAAAGACTTGGGAGTAGTAATGGACTGCAAGCTGAGCTTCAACGAACACATCACTGCAACCACTGCTAAGGCTTTTGCCATGCTAGGATTTATACGCCGAAATGCATCTGAGTTCCGTGATGTGTATGCATTGAAAGCACTTTATTGTTCGCTCGTTCGAAGTGTTCTTGAATATGCTGTTCAAATCTGGGCACCTCATCACGAAACTCAAATTACTCGTATAGAAAGAATACAACGTTGCTTCGTACGTTTCGCTTTACGGCGATTACCATGGAACGATCCGGTTAGGCTGCCCCCGTATGAACATCGACGCCAATTAATGAGATTGGAATCGCTGCGCCAGCGGCGTATCTATTTACAGAAAATGTTCGCGTTCGATTTACTAAGCAACCGAATTGACTGCCCAGATCTTCTGCAGCAGGTTAACTTCTTCGTTCCTGCACGTCGGTCCCGACAACGATCGATATTTTGGACTGCTAGACACCGAACGGTGTTCGGACAAAATCACCCGCTTGAAAAGTGTTTTAATTTGTTGAATGGTGTTGAAACGTTCGATTTTAGTATAAGTAGAGACCGTTTTAAAACTAGTATTAGGCAAATGACTTAGATTTAAGATAGGTTCAGTCTGTGCAGCATAACTGAAGACGTAGTAAATAAATAAACAAAGTACAAACAAAATGAACAACAAACGACTATACACCACAACACACCACTCAACACCCACCCCCCCCCCCCACCACCCCCCCTCATCCCCCCCCCCCCCCCCCCCCCCCCCAAAACCCTCCATAAAAACAGCCCACAAAAAAAATAAGAACGCGGCACACACCCACCACAAGAACTCCCCCCCCCCCCCCCCCCCCCCCCCCCACCCTTCTCCCCTTTGAATAAATTTCCCCCCCCCCCACTCCTCCCCTCCCCTTTTTTCCCCGCACGGCCTTGACGAAAAAAAAGAAAA
Organism: Aedes koreicus; assembly: GCA_024533555.2. Classification (NCBI taxonomy): domain Eukaryota; kingdom Metazoa; phylum Arthropoda; class Insecta; order Diptera; family Culicidae; genus Aedes; species Aedes koreicus. Next base: position 5,626 of record JAHHFK020005682.1, on the reverse strand, counting down.
AACCGTAAAAGGCGATTTGTCGATCACAAATATCGCCTTCCATAGCGCCCACCTTTGCAAGCGAGTCCGCTTTCTCATTGCCCGGAATTGAACAATGAGATGGGACCCATACAAAGGTGATGATAATATAACGCGAAGATAAAGCACTTAGAAGCTCCTGTATTTTCATGAGAAAATACGAGGAGTGCTTTACCGGCCTCAATGAGCGAATAGCCTCGATAGAACTGAGACTATCCGTGAAAATGAAGTACTGATCCGGTGTTTATGAGGCAACAATTTCTAGCGTAAAGTGTATTGCCGCTAATTCAGCGACATATACGGAACAAGGAGCTTGAAGTTTACGATTGGCACTATAAATTTCATTAAATATACCAAAGCCTGCTGACTCCTCTATCAAAGATCCGTCAGTGAAGAACGATTTAGTGGAATCAACTTGGCCAAACTTTGCAGCAAATATTACCGGAGCAATCATAGGACGATGGTGCTCTGGGATTCTCCTGGGGGGGGGGGGGGGGGGAGCTCCTGCTTCATGGATAAATCAAAATGAACCGAATTGTCAAAATCGGAAAAGCAAACACGATTGGAAATGTTCGGCGAAGGGCTGACATCCTGTTTTATGTACAAATGGTACAAGGTCATGAAGCGGGTTTGAGTATTCAACTCAAGGAGCTTCTCAAAATTTTCGATCACCTGGGGGCTCATAACTTCACACCTGGTGAGGAGCCGGAGAGATAATTTTGAAAACCGATCCGAGAGTGGCAACATGCCAGCCAGCACTTCAAGACTCATGGTGTGAGTCGAGTGCATGCAACCTAACGCGATACGAAGACACCGATACTGAATACGTTCCAGTTTAATGAAGTGCGACCGAGCCGCTGACTGAAAACTAAAACTACCGTGTTCCATAACCGACAAAATCGTTGTCCTGTACAACGTTAGAAGATCTTGTGGATGAGCTCCCCACCAGGTCCCGGTAATTGTGCAGAGAAAATTGACCCTCTGCTGGCACTTTCGCTTCAGATACTCAATATGGGATCTCCAGTTGCACCTAGAATCGAACCAGAATGACATAGAATGAGTTATCAGCTTACCCCAAATTTGAAGCTTCGGTTGTGCTGGGTTATGCTTCCTAGAAAAACAAATTAGACCTTAGACAAATTGTCCAAGGTATCCTGTAAGGGTCCTTGCAGATCGACCCCATTGGGTCCCGTGACAGACACTACACCGTCATCTTCAAGTTGTCTCAACGTACAGTTGTCACTTAGACAACCGTCAATGTCTTTGACATAAAAATTATACAAAAGGGGGCTTAAACATGATCCCTGGAGGAGACCCATGTAGCTAAATCGTGAATCTGTAGAGGTTCCATGAGAGAAGCACATATGTTTCTCTGACAGCAAATTATACAAAAAATTATTCATTAATGGTGAAAAGCCACAAGCGTGGAGTTTATCTGAAAGAACTTCAACAGATACTGAATCAAAAGCCCCCTTTATGTCCAAGAATACAGAAGCCATTTGCTCTTTTTTTTAGCAAAAGCTAACTGAATATCTGTGGAAAGCAACGCGAGACAGTCGTTCGTTCCCTTACCCCTACGGAAACCATATTGAGTATCTGAAAGCAGGTTGTTCGTCTCAACCCATTTGTCCAGACGGAAGAGTATCATTTTCTCCAACAGCTTTCGAATGCAGGATAACATCGCGATGGGTCGATAGGAGTTGTGGTCGGACGCGGGTTTTCCAGGTTTTTGAATGGCGATAACTCTCACCCGCCTCCAATCATCCGTTACAATGTTGAGCTCCAAAAACTGATTAAACAAGTGCAACATGCGCCTCTTCGCGACGTCTGGAAGGTTCTTAAGCAAGTTGAACTTGATTCTATCAGCTCCTGGAGCCGTATTGCCACACGAAAGGAGCGCGAGAGAGAGAGTTCTGCCATTGAAAAAGGTTGGCTGTTCTCATCTATTGAATTCTCGGTTTCGCGAGGAATGATCCGTGCCGGCACAGAATCTGGACAAACTTTTCGCGCGAACTTGAGGATCCATTGGTCCGAGTACTCCTCGCTCTCGTTGTTCGTAGTTCGGTTACGCAATCTTCGCGCCGTGTTCCAAAGAGTACTCATCGACGTCTCGCGCGATAGCCCGTCCACGAATCTTCGCCAGTATCCGCGTTTCTTGGCCTTGATGAGGCTCTTAAGTTCGCGTTCGAGAGCCGTGTATACTTCGAAGTGCTCAGGTGTTCCACGTCTACGGAAAACTTTAAACGCGTCGGACTTTTTTACGGTAAACCTCGGTGCACTGTTGATCCCACCATAAAGAAGGAGGTTTCCTACGAAATGACGTTCCTGGAACTGGTCGAGTTTGAGCTTGAAGCGCGCTGTCTAAGATCAGGTTGGAGAGGAAGTCATATTCCTCCAGCGGTGGAAGCCTTTCTACCGTCGTTACGGCTTCATCTACTGCTGTCCTAAACTTTGTCCAATCGATGTGACGGGTAAGATCATACGTGACGTTGACAGATTTCGATGGATTGAACCCGCTGGCAACCGAAATGTTTATAGGCAAGTGATCACTACCGTGGGGATCTTGAATCACATTCCATGTGCAATCCAACGATAATGAATTCGAGCAAAGTGTGAGGTCTAATCTACTGCCAACTGAGGATGTACCAGCCAAACGTGTTACTTCTCCATTGTTAAGAACTGTCATATTGAAGTTGTCACAGAGGTCATATATCAAGGAAGACTGGTTGTCATCGTACAGTTCTTCCCAGCCTGTACCGAGAGAGTTAAAATCTCTCATGACCAACCGCGGAGCAGGAAAAACCGAACAAATATCTGAAAGTTGTTTTTGGTTTATTGAGGCTCTAGGAGGAATATACACAGAAGCAATGCAAAGGCTTTTTATTTTTAATAACAGCCTGACATGCGACAACTTCAATACCTGGGATAGGAGGAAAATTCACTCTATAGAAGGGGTAGCACTTTTTGATCCCCAAAAGTACTCCTCCTCCACGTGAATCCTCACGATCAAGACGAATTATATTGAAATCATGAAAAGGAAGATCGATTTCGGAAGAGAGCCATGTTTCACAAAGAGCAAATGCATCACAACCGATATTGTGAGCTAAAAATTTGAATGATTCCAATTTATGGAATTAAACTTCGACAATTCCACTGTAGAACAGTGATCAAATCCACGACCTCATTTGGAAAATTATCCATCGAAGGAAATGATTGCCGCAAGGAGGAGCCACTTGATTGTCAATTGCTTCAAAAAAAGTTTTCACTGAGGGAAGCATTGCAAGAACAATGCTTTTAAGGGGGTCAGAAATCTCGAGATACTTGAAGATACTCCTGTGCAATGTTATCAAATGAGAACAGCCCACTTGAAGAAGGGGTATCGTGTTCTAAAATAGGGGTTTTTGTGAGCTTTGGGGTGTCCCCGGGAGAGATGGAAAGTCCTGGGTGTATGCTAGTACTACGGAAAACCAGGTGGAATTGGATTTTCCTTTTTTCCACCCAATACCCGTCCGACTCTGGCAACAAGATTAAACAATTCTAGGCTTGTTTTGGTTTAAAAATAAAACGATTTTAAAAACTTTCGATTTTCCCCATATTTCAAAATCGTACCACATTAAATGCCAAACATTTAACTGGTACTGTAATGTCTCGATATATTCACTTTATAGCCATGTTGGATTGTTGTATAGGATAACCACCGAGCAAAGCAACACCGCAGAAATACTATTTTTTACTCACCGTGCTCACATCGTTTCAATAGATTATATTTTTTTTAATGGTAGCTATTAACAAACATACATTTTTAGTTTTGGTGGTTAATAGCTTATGGTTTGTGTCCCCTTAACTTACCTTTAATATAATTATTTTATCTGAGATTATCTAAACAGGAACATCAAGCATAACCTTTGAAACGACGTAAGTCGCAAATGTAAGCAAGCTGTGATGTTTGTGCTAAACTGTTGCTACTTGCATTCTTAATACACGAGTAGTTAGCAAATAATTTAGGAAATTTTATTCATCAATGTCGAAAAGAAATTCATATACGTTCTATCTGCTCTCCTCAATATTTTGAAAATAGTTCAGATAAAAAAAAAAATACGTTACGTTCTGTCGAAACACGGTGTATGTAGCAATCATGTGTATCTGAGTAGTATGACATCAAAGCGGTGTATCATTGAATTACATTGAAATTGTTGTTCAAATTCGAGGTAAACCACCATTTTGCAAAATTTTCATTTCTGTGGTTATTTCAGCTGCATGAAAAACTTTCGTTAAGTTTTGTTCGTTTGTTTCTTTTAATTACATGCTGAAAATTATTAAACTTACTTTTGAAAAACTTTCGAATGTCCATTTATGGTAAGTCTTGATAAAAATGAATCAAAGAACTGCTTTAAACAGCTAATAATTTACAAAAACCGTTGCGCAATTCACACATTGTGCACTAAATAAACCAGCAAAGAAACTTTTTCGAAATCAAATTAGGAATAAGAAGAAATGAACATCAACATTGAGCTTTATTCTTGGTTCATGCGAGTGATCTCGACTTTTAGTGGTATGTGTTTGATGGTGAATTTCCTCCCAATGAACTTATTAAACTATTTCTTATTTTATGCCATTATCATGCAAAACATTAACCGAGTGCTTATGTATGTATTCTATCCGGTGATCCATTTTGTTATGAAGGTTCTTCTGTTTATAAACACGCGCAGAACCATCGCATATATTACCTGCGACGGTTTCGGCGCGTTTTTGTCCCATAAAAACGAATAAAATATTTGAGGGGGAGGTAGCTCATCGAATCTTTTGGTCCACCTCTAAGCTCTCCAACGTTTGCTTGTTGATCTGCCAAATTGGGAAGACATCTGTATTGAGTTATCTCAAATTATAATATTCCATCCAATATATCACAAAACATTGCGATTGGTTGAGTTGATTGGAGATAATGAAATCATTGGGTATAGGACCAAGTCTCTCCCAGTTGGTATTGAACCGATGAGCATGGACATCAATAGAAACATAAAGTTGCCAGAAGGCACGAAATGCATCTACGAACTCTTATTTTTACCAAGTCCCTCAATTGCAATTTTTAATGGAATAGCATCGTTTGATCTTTAGAAACTCCAACTTGATTGATACAGATATTAGTTACAGTAGTGCAATAGATTGTAGAATACAGTAGTAAATATTGAAAGTTACGAAAAAAGAGTTTGGTTTGCGCATCGGCTGTTAAATGTTGTGTCGAAAGCATCCTTATTATTGGTTCAACTCGGTTCAGATCGAATTTCCAGCATTATAAAACTTGTTTGGTTTTTTTTACAACTTGTTTGGTTTTTTTTACAATGAAAAAAACACCATCAAACTTTGTGAGTGGTCCCAATAGCATCCATACTGTTATTATTAATCGGTTCTAATTAGAAATCGGTTCTAATATCAAAATATTTAACTAAACGAAGCGTGAATTCAGCTTATTGTTTACCAAAAAGAACCCTGTTGCCACCCAGTCTTGTTATCCAACATCCCATTGATTTCTCGTAGAAGTGCGGTGGTGGTCTCGGCTTCCAATAAAACGTCCAAATAAACCAACACATTCCTACCCTTTCCGTAGTTG